>VWYI01035446.1:31767-45922 GCA_013399455.1 Anthoscopus minutus
CTGGGATTCAGCCCATGAGATCTATCTTTTGGGATCCATGTACTGGGAACCAGTCCCTGGGAGTACTAGGATCTACGTACTGGGATCAATCCAGTCCCTGGAATCCATCCTCTGGAATCCGTTTACTGGGATCTATCCAGTCCCTGGGATTGATCCTCTGGGATCCATGGACTGGGGTCCATGTACTGGGATCCAGGGACTGGGATCCATCCTCTGGGATCCATGGACTGGGATCCATCCTCTGGGATCCAGGCCCCTTTGGGCAGGGGAAGACGAGCCCACTCCTGTCCCTGCCTGTGCCCAGGAAAGGGCCCGGGGTGGTGCCCGTGTGGCAGCGTGGTGGCACATCAGCTCTGCCCATCTCTCCTGGCTGGACCATCCTCTCGTGTGTTCAGCAGCTTCCAAACCCCGGGGACAGCCACAGCTGAGCCTGTGAAACACAGAGGGTGGGAATCAGCAGAGTGGGGAAGAGCTGAGTGTGGAGCCACAAGCTCTTGGGGTCCTGTCCTGGGCAGCTGCTGTGGGGCCCCTTTGGGTGCTCAGCACCCAAGGGTAGCAATGCCAACAGCTCTGTGCACACAGCAAACCCAACAACAGCCACTCAAAATCCTCCCTTCGCTGCTCACAGCCCTGCTTGCCCAAATCCCACAGGTGTGGGACATGTCTCCTCTCCTGAGGGTGACTTCCAGGTCCCCCAGGGCTGCAGGAACCCTGCACTGGGCCTGGGGATGGCCCTGTCCTCCCGCTGCCACCGTCCCCTGGTGGGAAAGGACAGGACAAAGCCTTGTGCTGCCGTGGTGCAGGGCTGGGAGAGCTCAGCTGCCGTCCCCGGGGAGGTGCTGCTGGGGGAGAAACGCGAGCAAGTCGGGAGGAATGTGCTGGGATGGAGGCAAAACATCTGCACAGCTGAGCCAGCCCTGCCCCAGAGAGCGTCTCAGGGCAGGCACACACCCCAATCCTCCCTCCAGTGTCCCCAAAACGGGGCAGAACCCCAGCACTGCCCTGTCCCCCTCGATTCCACTTGCAGGCTGCTCCCAGATCCCCAAGGAAAGACGACAGCCACGGGTCACCGCGCTCACACTGCTGCTGGGCCACCTCCGTGAGGGGACACCAGTGTCCCCTGAGCTCCAGGCACAGCCCCAGGCTGCTCCTGTCACTCATGCAGGTGCCAGCACACCACATGGGCTCGGAAGGATCTGGAATGCCAAATGGCTGGATCCTGACCCACCAGCCTTTGCCACGCTCGGGGTGTCCAGAGGGCTCCCAGGGCATGGCCTGCATGGCCAGGACAGTGCCCTGGCACCTTCCATGGCCACAGCAGCGCTGCTGGCACTGCCCTGCCCCGAGCCGCCGCTCACCTCCAGCCTCGCCTGTCCCAAGCCGTGTCCCTGCGTGTCCCCTGCTGCTGCTGCTGCTGCTGCTGCTGCCAGAGGAGGAGGAGTGGGCGAGTGCTGAGAGCTCCGTGGCCACCCCGAGCTGCTCCCGGCAGCGCTGGGCTGAGTCAGAGCTCGGCCCTCCCCGCGGTTACAACACAGCGCCCTTTCCCCTCTCCAGGCTGCAGGAAATGTCCTTTTTTAATAGCACTTGGGATTTGTTCCTCCTTGAAATTCCCCAGCCCTGCGAGGCCAGGCTGGGGCTCCTCAGGGATGCCTGAGCCCCCTGGCCAGGAGGGTTCTGCTGTGAGCAGCTCCCCGCTCTCTGGAGGGTGGAAGGCACTGGGAGATGCTCCATCCCATTCAGGTGCCCCTTTTCCCTCCTCCTGGCCCCTAAAATCCTGATCTCCACCAGCCATCTGAACCCCATCCCTGCTCCAGACAAACTTTAACCCATCAGCTTCCCAAACAGCCCTGGTGCCACCACCAAGATAGCACAAGACAAGATAAATCCTGCCCAAGAAGCCCCTCAGACGCCTCTCCTGGGTGCTGAGGACTGGGATCACGTAGGAGAACATGCCCTTGCTGGAAGGAGACTCATTCAGCTGCAGGAATTTAAGGGGCTGAGCCCAGGGCAGCCCCTGCTGCCTGTTGGGTCCCTGCAGGCAGCGATCACACGGGGATGCTGCTCCCTGGCACTCTGCAGCACGAGCTGCTGGCAGGACAGCTCCAGTGCTCCTTCCCACCGGGGCCTTCCAGCTCTCCCAGCATCTCCATCCCATCCCTCAGCATCTCCACCCCGTCCCCGCACAGACCACGGCGGCCTCTGAGGAGGAGAGGTGCCTCCGTTCTCCCTTCCTCCCTCCCTCCCTGCTATTAAATCAAAGGTTTATGAGAAAATGGAGGGGCCAGGGGAGATCCTAATCTGGTCACAGGCTGATTAACCCCGAGTTCAGGCTGAGGTCCTGATGCTCAGCTATAAATAGCTCTGCCTTCCCTTTCCCATCCTGCTGCCGGGGCTGCGTGCCTGGCCTTTTATGGTCAAAAAGGCAGATTTGGAGCCCGAGCGGCCCCCATCTCCCCCCATCTCCCCCCATCTCCCTTGCTGGGGACGAGCCAAGGGGGCCCAGGGGGATGCTGCTCTTGCTCACTGGGTTTTGCTGGGATGAATTATAATGCCAAGAACAAAGGAGCAGGTTTGGGGGGCTGCGAGCAGGGGATGGGTGCAGAGGGGAGAGCGCATCTGGTTGGTGGGGCTGGAGCGAGGGAGGAATCACCGAATTTGGTGTCTCTGCAGGACTGGGATCCTGCACACTCTGCTCTGCTGGTGGTGGCAGGGGCGGCTGGAGGGAGCCCAGGGACAAACGAGGCCTCTGTCACCTCCCTGTTTGTCACCCCAGGGAAGGTCCCTGCCTGGCCACCACCGTGCCACGGCAGAAGCCCCTGGTGCCAGCGCTGCACTGAGGGGCTGAAAGCCTCCAGCTACAGAGCCTGGCTTGGCAGTGAGGAGTCTCCACAAGGGAAGGAGCAGCAGAACAAGGACTCGTGGCTGGAAGAAGCCATGGAAGCTAGGGAATAACCAAGGCACAAAGGAGCCTGGTCACTGCCATTCCCGCTGCTGCCAGCCCTCACCATCTCCCCATCCCTGGCTGCTTTGCTCCCCCTGTGCCCAGCCCTGTGCCCACTCCCCATGCCCAGCCCTGGAAGGTGTTTTGGGGCACGGGGCTGCTGCTGGGGCCAGGGCCAGCCCTGGGGCACACGGAGCGTGGGAGCCCAGCCCGGCACCAGCCTCCCCACTTTGTTTACACGGCACATTCCCGGCCTGCAGGAAGTGGTGCAGGGGTGAAGTCCCAGAGGGGACAGGCCAGCACGTCACCGGCCTCCAGCTCGCTCTGGGAAGGGCTGGTGGGAACCCAGGCTGGTGGGATCCATGGGGAGAGCTCCCCATGGACGCTGCTCCAGCATCCTCCTTGCTCCCGGGCTCTGCTCCTCACCCCACTCTTGCAGGGCTCCTGATGGGGCTGCTGAGGGTTCACCTGGCATGGTGGGCATGTTCCATGCTGGGAACTTCCCAGAACCTGGAGCTGGAGCACACAGGGAGCTGCCTCCTCGGGCAGAGGCACAGCCATGGGTGTGCTCCTTAAGCTGCCACAACTTTGGCTGCTTCTCTATCAGCTCATCTCTGCAGGTTGTAATTCACATCCTCCCCACAGGTTCCCTGCTTTCCTGGCCCTGCTTGCTGCCCAGCCATCTAAACAATAAAAGACAATAAAATAACATGCCCTAAATGGCTGAAGTTCCTGGCACTCTGGAGGTGAGATGTGGAAAAACAGGGAGCACAAAAGTTGCACCAGGACTGGTGTAACATTCCCCTTCAGAACCTCCAGCAGGAATTGTGGGGATGAATCAAAAAGATATTTAAACACTGGTTAAAAGGTTGAAAAGGGAGAGAAAAAACATCTCCAGAACAAAAGACAGATCTGCAGTGAGAGATCCCAGTTAAAAAGGCCAAGCTGGGAGAGAGACACTGTCCTAAGGACCAGTGGCCACAGAGCTGGTTGCACAGTGAGACCAGGGTGACCTGCTGGCCACCATGGAGCATCTGCCCCACATCAGAGCCCACAGCCCCAGGCCCTGGCTGCTGCCATCCCTTGTGCAGAGCTCAGCCCAGGGAGAGGCAGTGCTGCCCATGGCCCTGTGCTGCCACCGAGGCAGGGGTGTCCCTGCAGTGTGGGGACACCTGCTCAGGGCAAAGCAAACAGCACCAGCCAGCCCTGCTGGCCCAGGGCAGCCTCCAGCACTGCCAGCACTGCCAGGTTTCAGTGTTGGCAGGGCAGGGGAGATGCTGCTGCTCAGAAGCTCCTACCTGGATGTGTCACCTCAGGCAGAGCCTGGGCAGGGTGGCCATGCACTCATCTGTCACCTCCCCAGCTGACAGCCACCTGGTGGGTCACAGGGCTGGCCCCTGGGCCTGGCAGCCCTGCAGAGCCCCCATCCCCATGCACAGCACGACCACCCCCAGCTTGTCCTCCAGCACAAAGCAGCCTCAGCCCTCACCCAGCAGCTGCAGCCCCAGCGCTGGCTCTGCGTGGTGCTGTCTCCAGCCCCTGCCCTTTGTCTCCAGGACCGTGCCAGCATCTGTCCCTGCCCTAAGCCAGAGAGACGGGGTACCCCAAGGGCTGGGGGAGCACCTCCCTGCCAGTGACCCCTTTGGTGGCTACTACAGGAGGAGGAGACCCTCTGTGCCCTCCCAGTGCCCGGCTGGCAGGCACACACTGCCCCAGTTCCCCCAGTGTCCCCAGAGCGGGCAGGCAGCACATTCCCACCACCCAGGTGGGGCTGAGATGAGCCCTGCGTACAACACAAAGGGGTTTGGGATTCAGCAGCAGTGAGCACCCCCAGCACCCACCAGCCTTCAGCCACAGGGCATGAGTTGGGCTTCACCTGCCCCGGCTGGAGCCTCCCCTGTGCAGGACCTGCCACCATCGCCTCCCCTGTGCAGGACCTGCCACCATCACCTCCCCTGTGCAGGACCTGCCACCATCACCTCCCCTGTGCTCCCAGCCAAGGTCAGGGCACGCTGAAACAGCCCCAGAGCTCAGATTTCAGCCTCATTGCTGAGCTGTCGCTGCCTCTACCTGGCACAGCCCCTGCTCCTGTGTGTGCCACACCACTGCCAGCACCCTGCCATGGCATGGCACAGCCAGAGCTGTCACTGACCAGGACACAGCAATGCCACAGCCAGGGGGGTCACTGACCAGGACACAGCAATGCCACAGCGAGGGCTGTCACTGATGAGGACACAGCAGTGCCGTGGCTGAGCTCATCCCAGCCCTGCTCTCCAGGAGCCACTGCAGGATGATCCACCAGGCACTGAGCACTGGCTCTCCCCACATATCCCCAGGAGAGGTGCAGGATGCCAGGGTAGAGCAAAGGCAGGTTACCTGGGCACTGAGAAGGAACGAGCCCTGGCAAAGCCTGATCAGGGACAAGGGTAGTTCTTGGACAGAAAAGGAGAGCAAGAGGCAAAAAAGGGTTCTTAATCATCTGCAGACTCTCTCTTGACAAGTGTGGAGGGAAATGCCACTCCATCCAGCAGCCACCCAGAGCTGCAGCCTGTCTAGACACAGCCTTCCCCGAATTCCTGCTGATAACTGCTTGGGAAATCTTTGGCAGAGGCTTCTGCCTGTGTTTGTTGGAAGCTGACTTCTCTCCCACCAGCTGGTGGTGAGGAGGCAATTCCATTGTCCTTTGGAGGGCTCCCTGGATGGTGCCTGGGGTCTGGGGAGCCAGGCTGGGCACAGGCAGGATAGCCCCGTGCCAGGGACATTGCCACTGGGATGGGGACACAGCTCATGTCTCTCCAGTGGCTCCCCAGCCCCATGTGCAGCATCCCAGTGCCAGGATGCTGCAACTTCCCCGGGAGCAGCCAGGAACAGCGGGAAGCTCTGGAGGAACAGCAGAGTGGGGACAGGCTGGGACCATGGTGGCCATGAGAGGCTGCAGTGCCCTGTCACTGTCACTGTCCCTTTGCAGAGGGACACAGAGCCCATAGAGAAGCGCCAGGGATGGCACCGTGCCCTGGCTGGACCCAACAGCACCTGGCAGCTGTCCCTGCAGAGCCAGGAGGAGATGGCACCTTGCTGCCACCGGGCACAGCGTCCCCGGGAGAGCCACTGGGAGGGCACAGCCGCTGCCTTTGCTCTGAGAGCACAGAGCCGGCTGCAAACCCCACAAAGGCAGGAGGCACCACCCGAGGACCCTTTGCGAGGCCACCAGCGCTGCTGGCTGTCACCTGCCGCCCTCCCTGCACCCTCCCTGCAGCCAGGGCAGGGCTCAGCTGCTGACCCGCAGGGTCACACACTGTGCGGCCACCACCGCGGCTCCGGAGGTTTGAGGATGCAGCCACCATTCCCCAGGACAGCGATGGAGCCGGGGAAGTGTCCCCGGCAGGGATAACACCCGCGGGGCGGGCTGGGGCCGTTCCCGGAGGATTGCGAGCGGCAGGGCACAGGCGGGGTGGCCCCGGGGTGGCCCCCGGGTCCCCAAAGCCGCGGGTGCAGGATGCTCCCTCCCTGTCGCTGTGAGTGCGCTGGGAACGGCGGCTCCAGCGCCCTGCGAGCCTCGGGCACTGAGCCCCGGCCCCGCTCGCTCCCCAGCTCGTTCTCCCAAAAGTGGCAGCAGCACAGGCGGCCAAACAGGGGTTCCATGTCCCCGCTGTGTGAGGAGCCCACCCGCCCGGCCTCACCTCCGGCTTCCCGGCTTTTCCATCCCACACATGCAGGGAACAGAAAACAATTCCTCCCCAGCCCCAGGAGGGTCCATCCCCACATCCCCACAAGCTGAGCAAGCCCCACCAAGCCCAGCACCAGGACAGAGCTATAGGGACAGATTTTGGGGAACCCTTTTGCCCAGGATCCCCTAACCCTGAGGATGCTTCGGCTCAAAACCCGGCAGATTTCCCTGCTTGTGAGATTTCCCTTCACCAGCTCCCCGGAGCTGCTGGGCTGAGCATCCCAGGCTGGGCAGGCAGAGGGGGATGCTGCACGAGCTGCGCTTTCTGCGGGCAGAGCCTGAACCAGGGAGCCCCAACACCAACCTCCCCATCCCCACTGCCCACCCATGCCCCCTCTACCCACAGCCACCTACCTGCCACCCCACAGCCGCCCTGGGGCACCGCGGGGACACGGCCACGTGCCTGCCACCTCGTCCCGGCGCATCAGCACCCGCCACGGCCACCCTGGCGACGCCGCCTTTCCGAAGCGGCCGGCATGGGAGCCCTGGGTGCAAAACTCCTCGCAGGCTCCTCAGAAGCTGGAAAAACCTTTTTCTTTTTACCTTATATGAGCTGGCGGGGCAGGCCAGGCCGCGGCGGGCAGCGCTGTCAGGGGCGCCGTGGGGATCCATTGGCTGGGGTTCCGTCACGTGGGCCCTGCGCCGCCGCGGCCGCCGCGAGGCCCGGTGTTGCTTTTACCCCCTAAGGAAGGGCCGCTTGACAATTTTCATATTTCTTCTAAATTTGGAGATTTCAGACAATGCTGGGAGGCTTGGCTCAGGCTGCCAGAGGCCCATGTGGAAGTCATTAAGGCGGAGAGGGGGAGAGGAGGGAAGGAGGGTTGGGGGAAGCGAGGGGGAGGAGAGCAGGCCTGCGCCTGGGAACCGGGGCCATCCCGGCCGGAGAAAGTTGTTTGGAATAATTCATTTCCTCCCGGCTTGGTGCACGGGGGGGATGTGCATGTGCATCCCACGGCTCCTGGGGAGGGGGTCCAGGGGGCTGGAGGGGGTCCAGTGGGGCTGGATGGCCGCGGAAGCCAGGGCGGCGCTGGCGGAGGACGCGGAGATGCTCCCTGGCCTGGCTGGAGGTGTCCCGTGACTCCCATGACTTTGAAAATCTCCATCTGGCCTAGGACAAAAAAAGGGTTTTTTTTCCTAGCCTTTCTCGCAAGGATCTTCCCCCTTTTTTGGATTTGGCTCTAGAATTGCAAAGAAATGAATGTCGTGATCAACCCCGCAGTGTTCCTGCATGAAACGTTTAGTCTGTGCAGTCAGTGAAGCCTGGGAGGGTTTTCACTTGACGTTAAGGACTCTGGGGGTGTTGATTTCTAGTCAGGTTTGCTGAGATTTTCTTAATTTCTCCCAGGCGTGGAAGTGAGGATGAATCCACTTTTCTCTTGATTTTATCCAAGGAAATCAAATAAAGCTGAACAGCAATAATTAATGGAAAGGTTCTGATCTGGAGAGCAAGTAGGTACAATACCAGCTTGTATTAAGATGTAGTAAAGGGATGGGCAGGAAGGCAGAGGACGATTAAACCCGCTGTTATTCCAGGAAAGAGCTGGAGCTCTTTGTTTCTGGGGCTCTGCTGGGAGTGCAGGGGGAGGTCCCTGAGTGTCACCCCAGGCACACACCGTGGGGTGGTGGTGGCGAGGCTGGGGCTGCACGGAAGCCTTTCCCGGGTTCCAGGGGCACGGGGAGCCTGTGTGGGAGCTCTGGGCCTGGCCCCGTGTGGATGTGAGTCCCTGTATGGCCTCCAGCCGGCACCAGGGCCCCGCCGTGAGCAGCAGTGGGCAGCTGGGGCAGGAGCACCCGACGCCTTCAGCCTCTGCTCCATCAGCCCCTGGTGTGGCAAGGAAGGAGTTTGTCCCTGCTCTGGCCACTGCTGCTCTGCCTGGGTGACACAGGGCTGGGCTGGGCAGTGAATCCAGCATGGAGCAGCAGGAACAGCCTGTGCTGCATGAAATAACTGAGGGAGAGCCAGGGAGCAGGGGGAGACACTGCCAGCTCCTGCTCTGGCTTTCCAAGGTGGTGACATTCCCTGAGGAGAGCACAGAGCTGGGCTCTGGGCTCTTGTGTCCATCAGGGGGTCCTGGCTCGTGGGAGGGAGGCTCAGCCATGCACAGGCACAGGGGCTGCTGTAACCTCAGTGGGGACAAACGTGGAATGAGAGCCTGGCAGGGCAGGACTTCAGCAGGAACACATCCCAGAGAGGGCTCCTGCCATCCTCAGACCCCTGAGCCTGTTGGGACAGCCCCAAAGCCTCTCTGCCATCATGCCAGGCTTGGCAGGGATGGTGTGGAGTGCTTGGCATCCCTGGGGCTCCCCCCGGGCTTAGGCACCACCTCAGCACTAGAGCCACTGCTGCAGGAGCTGAACATGCCCTCAGCACTTGTGTGTGTGTCCTGGGGATATTCCAGCTGCTGGAAAGGAGAAGCAGGGACCCAGCCTGTGCCAGCACCTGCCAGGAGAGCAGGGGTGGGAGCAGCAGCGCCTGCATCTGCCAGCAGCAGGCCCAGACTGGCAGGGAGAGGCATCTGGTGGCCTCCGAGGAGCCAGAGCCACCTGCGAGGTACCTGGCCAGGAACATGAAGCACTTCCCAGGGGCTGCTCAGGAAAAAAACCCAATCCTTGTTTCAATTGCTGCACTCAGAGATGCAGAGTTGCAGCACAAGGCTTGGTTTTGCCAGAGCCCAGGAGCAGCCAGCTCCTGCAGGTCTGCCCGCTGCCACCTGGGCAGAGGGGAGCCCGGGCTCGCTGAGCTGCCATGGAATGCACAGAGCACAGCCCCAGCAGGACATCCCAAAGGGAACTGCACAGAGCACAGCAGGACATCCCAAAGGGAACTGCACAGCCCCCAGCAGGACATCCCAAAGGGAACTGCACAGAGCACAGCCCCAGCAGGACATCCCAAAGGGAACTGCACAGAGCACAGCAGGACATTCCCTTCCCCTGCTGCAGACAGCCTTGGTGCACAGCCCTGGGTTGCACAGCACCTGTGGGATGTCCCCAGAACACGCTGGGGCTCTCCCTGGGCACAGAACCTCCCTCACTGTTTCCAATCCCCAAACCCCTCGCTGTCCCCGATTTAATCCCCATGCCATGGCCAGCATGGAGATCTCCCTGCCCTCTCCCTCTGCTCTCGGGGGGCTGGCTTTGAGTGAGGCATAACCAAGGGCTGCCATTAAACAAACACTATAATTAGAAACCAGGTTCCCTAAATGAAGTGAAAAATGTAACGTTAGCCTCTGTTTGTTCGCTGGATGCTGCACTCTTGTTCCATGACCCAGAGGGGTCGTGCCCTGTGGTTTCTGAGAAGCCTTAATAAGGTAATGTTTAGGAGGTTACTATCTTTACAGCTCTTGTCTTATTACAACTCCATAAGAAAAACATTTGGGGCAAAGCAGGATTCCTTGGCGCGGGTTTGTTTTTGTTACTCCTTCACTAAGATGCTGCCCAGCCATCCTTCCTCGCCACAGATTCAGTTTCAGTATCTCCACAGAAGTGACATTTTTTCCCCACCTCCCACTGACCTCCAGCCTCTCTGGCTGGCTGTAAGGGCAGGCAGGGGTCAAGTGACAGCGACGGCTCTGTCCCAGGCCCCTGGCTGCACACGAGGTGATGCCACAGGGAAAGGGAACCCCTGGGCTGCTCCCAGCTTCCCAAGAGCCTGGGACGGGGTAAGAGAAACCTGTTAACATCTAAACACACCAAATTTAGAACCTTTTCATCTGCTGCCCGACATCAGAGGGGGCTGCAGGAGGGCAGGAGGGCATTCTCGGCCTGTATATTGTTACAGCCCCTGCCTCCCTCACCCCTTGCAGGGGCAGGACAGTGATTAATGGGCGAGCTGGGCTGCTGGAGCAGCTCTGAAGGTCACCTTCAGCACTGGCCAGTGCTGCCCTGTAAATCCCTTTTCTCCCTGGACTGCAGCACACAGGAGCAGGGAATGGGGGGCAGGGTAGGAGATTGTCTGCTCTGACTTCAAGCCACCAGTTCCCATCTGGTGATGATTCCCAGCAGTTTGGGGGTCCCTGCATGGGATCCCTTGCTCAGGGACACAGAGAGAAGTTTGGCTTGATCACAACCCTCCAGGACAGACGTCAGTGCCACTGCCGAGCTTCCCATTTACCTCCGCCCTTCGCCTTGCCCTGGGAACTGCAAACTTGGACTCCTGCCCACAAGAAAAAGCCACCAAAGCCCTTCAAATAAGAGCCTTTCTCCTCACAGACCCAGAGGGCACTGCTGCCCTGGCAGCACGTCCCTGGGAGCAGCCTCCAGCCCCCTGGCCCTGCAGGGAAGGTGGTGAGGATGGCTCCAGGATGCTCCATGTGTCCCTTGAGACCAGCCAGGAGCTGGGATGCAGAGCTCTGGCAGGACTGTCTCACCATTGCAATCCAGCACAAAATGAAGCACAAATGACCACAACCCCTCCAAAGCACTCAGGGGTTGGTGTCTGATTGCCTTAGGCTGCAGGGGCAAGGAAAAGTGAATTATTTGGAAAGCCAGCATTGCTCTGTGCTGGCGGGCAGGGGGGCACAGCCAGGACTGGCTGGAAGAAGTCAGAGGGCAAGCACAGGGGTCACGGAGCGAGCAGGATGAGGGGACCCATGGCCAGGTGGTGCCTCAGCGGCCCCTGCAGCCTCCCAGCCGGGAGGAGACCGTGCTCCTGTCCCGCTCTGTCCTACGGGGATCAGAGGCTGCCCCGCACGGAGCTCCCAGAGGAGCTCGCTGGGACCAGGGTCTGTCCGTGCCGCGCACTCACCGCGGCCCCTCCAGCCCACCCCCAGTGCCACCAGCGGGGACCAGGGCAGGGAGACACCGCAGCGGGCGCTGCGCCAGGCAGGGACGGAAGGAAGCGGCTGTTTGCAGCCCGGGGAGCGGCAGAACAGGCTTTTTCCATCAGGTGCTCTGTCTCCAGCAGCAGGAGGCAAAAAGAAAACAAAAGGCGCGAGAGGAGCGGGACTGGAGGAACCTGCGAGTCTGGATCGTGTAAAGCAGCGACGTGCTGTAAACGCCGGGCGGGTGATGGATGTGCCGGAGGGGCCGCGCAGGATGTGCCGGACGCGCATCTTCCCCCGCCCCGCCCGCCCGGCGCTGCCGGCAGCCGCTGGCCCGGAGCCCCCGGTCCCCCCGGAGCCTCCTGTCCCGGGTGCTGCTGTCCCCGAGCAGCGCCCGGCTCAGCTCTGCCTCCCGACGCCCAAATCTGGCTGCTACGAGATCCAAAGGGCGTGATTTACAGCCAGCCCCGAGCATCGCCCAGCTCCCCGCCCGGGGCCGCCGGCAGAGCTGGATTAGAGCTGTATAAATAATATCGTGCAGTGATGCAGAGCCCGCGCCAGCGAGACCTCGGGCTGTCAGCGTGGTCACCCCTCCTGCCCGCCGCACCCTGGCACCACGGTGGGGCAATGCCCCTTCCCTCCCTCGGGAAAAGCTTCCTGCCAGGATGAGGACTTTTGCAGGGCACAGAAGAGGATGGGCCCTTGTCCCACAGCAGCTGAGCACCCATCCTGCTCGATGCCAGCAACAAATTCCTGGCTGCCCTGTCCAGCCATGCCGTGTCTCTGTGTTTATGCAATGGCAGGAGCCGGCAGAACGAAGCACTTTTTGTTTTTCCCTTTTTTGAGAATGGGGAGTTTTAATTCCCACCAAACAATGTTCTTTTTCCAGCAAGCTTAAAATAAGCCTTTTTGGCTCGGGTGTCTCTGGAGCTGTTGTGCAAATAAGGATGTGAGCTCTGTGCTCTGCCTGGGCCAGCACTACCTGCCAGGGAGGTTCTGGGGGGACATGGGAGGCCCCAAGGCCTGACCCTCCTCCAGCACAGCACAGGGCTGGCTGTGGCCAGGACAGCTCGCTGGAGCTTTCCTTTGATGAGTGGAAAATGTTGCTCACACAAAGATAGGGATGAGGCTGTGCTGGAGCCTCCTGCCAGCCCTGCCTGGCTGACCCTGGGGTGGGATTGTGCTCAGGTGTGCTGGGGCCTCACAAACCCCACGAGGAGCCTGGAGAAGTGGCCATGCCTTGAGGAGTGGCACCAAGAGCGATGCTGCCCATTGCCCACTGCAGCTGAGGGGACTGCAGGCCCCACACCAGCAGCTCCCACTCCTACAGGGACATTCCTGCTTGTGGGAAACTGCACAAAGCAATTTTCTGCCAACTGTGGCCTGACTTGCCCCTGTTCCCTTACCTGCAGTCCCTGTGGTGGCTGTGCTACATGATCCCTGCCCAGCACATCCCTGCTGCCAAACACGAATTTGGCACGACACAGATGCCCTGCATCTCCTGGCCCGGGGTGGGTTCCATGAGGGTTATCTGGCACACAAGCACCTGGGTTTAGTCAGGGCAGGTGGAGCTTATCTTCACAGCCTCTCCTGCCCAATTTGGATCCCTGCTCCCCACCCAAATTTCCCATGGCAGTGTGGCAAAGTGGTGACAGCAGCAGAGATGAGTACGTACAAAACCTGAGAGCTCCTCTCCTCTCCTCTCTCCTCGCTCCTCTCTCCTCCCGGTAACCCCTGCCCAGGAGAGCCCTGGGGGGGTTTCCAGCACTCCAACCTCAGCACACGCTGCTCCCTCAGGGATGGCACTGCAGCCAGGATGGAGGCTGTCCCAGCCTGGAGGCAGAGCTGGCTATGACCCAACCTCCCCATCCCCTTCCCTCGGGCGAGGCCGGTGGGGAGAAGCCTCCCACCCCCGCCTCCCCCAGCTTATCAAATTTGGCCATGTCTGGAAAGGCCTGGTTTCCTTTTCACCAAAAAAGATCAAAACTGGGTAATTGGCTGCCGGCACAGATGCCTCTGCGCCTCTCTCATGTGTAAACAGCATTGCCGAGCGCTGACACAACGCGGGCGGCCGCGGCACACGCAGGCGCCCCGGGGCTGCCCCCGGCCCTTCTGGGGTGCCACAACGCGAGGTGAAGTCGCTGCGAGTAGGCAGGGGCTGGCTCAGCATCCCAAAAAATGCTGGTGGCCAAAGGCTGGGTGCTGCCCTACACCCGAAGCACGGGCAGGTGGTGGCAGGGCTGCTCCGGCAGGTCCCGAGGTGACGAACGGGACGCTCTGCTCTCAGCCAAGGGGACAGCAAAGCCTCTGAAACGCTGTGCTGGGGCTGTCCTGGGGATGTTAACGTGGTGAAGGCGGGTGGGAGCAGCCAGGCTGTTTCTTGCTGCTTCCCAGGGCTGGTGGGAGGAGTGGGACAGCGTGACTTGGGGGCGCAGAGACCTTTACCCTATTTATGGGCTTTTGTAGAGGCACAGTTCATGGCCTGGGAAAAGGAGGTGGAAATTTCCCTCTGCCCTACAAAGCTCAAGGGCCTTCAAATCCCTGGGGTGGCACTGAGAGGCGGGAGGAGGAGGGAAAAAACATCCAGCACTGCCACCAAAGGAGCAGGGAAGAGCCTGCTACGCGGGAGCGTCGGGAACAGCGCCGGGAGTCCGGGCTGGAGAGGAGGAGAGAGGAACGCGTGGAGGGATGGAGGGGCGGAACGATGGAGAGGAGGAGGGGCGGAGG
>VWYI01035446.1:45934-65464 GCA_013399455.1 Anthoscopus minutus
GGAGGGATGGAGGGAGGGATGGAGGGGCGGAGGGATGCACGGAGGGATGGAGGAATGGAGGGGGGGATGGAGGGGCGGAGGGATGCACGGAGGGATGGAGGGTGGGATGGATGGATGGGCGGAGGGAGGGAGGGATGCAGACGGGAAGGACGGAGGGCTGGCAGCGGTTGGGTGGCGGACAGCACCATCGCGTGGCACTTGACCGCAGGGACAAGCGACAGCCCAGAGCAGGAGTGCAGTGCCAGCCCCTGTCCCCTGGAAGAGGAACTACAGCCAGCATGCCCGTGCCTCAGTTTCCCCCACCGCAGCACCCTGCACCGCGATGCCTGGCTCCGAGTCCCGCGGGCAGCACCCACCAGCACCCCGCAGAGCCACGGCCAGCTGTGGGCACAGCTGCTGTGTCCCCGTGGCAGGAGGCTTTGGGGACAGACAGACCAGGGACTCAGGGAGTGATGGGTGCCATCAATCTCACTGCTGGGCAGAAGGGTCTGGGGGCTCTTGGGGACAGCAGAGCTGCTGCTGCTGGTGGCACACAGATGGCAGCGGGCCCTCAGCCCCAGGTTATCTGCTCACCTTGCTGCCAGCACGGGACACAGCCACCCCTGCTCCTCCTGCGAGCCCCTGCTCCGCCAGCCCAGCAGCCGTGTCCCTCCGGCCCTGTCGGGGCTGTGACCGTGCTGGTGACACCAAGAGAGCCCAAACCCCCTCCGCAGAGCACGTTATTGCCAAGAGAGCCCCTCAGGGCTGCCTGGTCCAGAGGGGACTCGCCACTGACCACAGTCGCCACCGCCAGCGGAGCCAGCGCCCGGGGCGGCGACGGGTGGCCGAGTCCCAGACCACGCTGGCCCCCTGCCCTGTCTGCTCCGAGGCTCCCTGGCACCTTGGGGACCGGACACACCTCTGGTGGGGCACAGCCAGGGGCTGGGGCTTTCCCTTTTTAGCTGCCCGGCTTGCAGGGACCGGCCACACTGCAGGACAGCGGCCGGCACCTCTCCGCGGCCATGGAGCGAGCTCCAAACCTGGTAAGGCGCCTCCCCGGCAGCTCGGGGCTTGCTCCTCGTTTTCCTTCTCTAGCAGAATGATTTGCATGCTTGTTTACCTGGGGTTGTTTGCTTTGGAGGTGCCGGCTGTGGCCTGCCAGGGCAGGGGAGGATGCAGCAGCCTGGGAGAGCAAAGCCACGCCAGCCCTGCCGGGCAGCGCGGCACCGGCCGGGGAGAACAGCCCTGGCTGAGCACTCCCTGCCCCCGGGCACTGCACAGCCACGGGCAGGGTCTGGGGCTGCCTGGGCCGCTGCAGGGACACCAAGAGCAGGGAGCAGGACTACAGAAAGCAACTTTGTTCCCTGCTGGGCAGCCTGCCGGGTGGCAGCACACGGCTGCTCGGCCCGGCGAGGCCAGAGGGAGAAGGGAAGGAAAAAAGCATCTTTTCTCTCTTACTGTCCTCAGAGCACAGAGGGAGGGAAAGGAGGGCTTGGATAAAGATGCCATTCTTGACTGTCTCATCTCTGTAAGGCTCCTTTTAAACCAGAGGCTGCCCAGGTACGGGCTGAGCTGGGTCCCTCCCAGGGACAGGGCAGGGAGGGGACTGGGCACAGCTAGGGCAGCACAGGCAGGGGCACTTTGGGCAGCACAAATTGGCAGCTGCAAGCAGGGTAAGGGGCAGCCACACACATCAGCTCCTCCCATGTGCCCACCATCCCTGCAAACTGCCCTCAGACGTTTCTCACCTGCAGGCCAGCACTGCCTTTGGGCATTGAACATGCCACCTCAAAGTCAGTGTGGTCCTGCCATCGCCTGGTGACCCCTGGGAGGAGGGACAGCTCCCTTTCCATGCCAGTCCCGCAGCCCAAGCAGCCACTCACCATCCTCCTTCTTCCTCAGCTTCTCCTCTGCATCTTCACCTTCGCCATGGTCCTGGTTCCCGAAGCCAAGGACCAGAGCAAGGCAGCCAGGGGCAGGAGAAGGGGCCTGGCACGGCCACCAACAGCCGCCCCTGCGCTGGCCTGGGCCCCGGCCGAGCCCTACAGCAGCATGGCAGAGTACGAGCTCAGCATCCAGGACATGGTGCGCCAGCTGAGGAACGGCTCCGAGCCGGGCGACACCAAGTGCCAGGTGAACCTGAGGCTCTGGAGGTCCAACAGGAGGAGCCTGTCCCCCTGGGCCTACAGGTGAGCTTGGGGACAGGCAAGGTGGCTCTGTGCCAGCACAGGGGCTGTGGTGGCTGCTGGAGGCGGTGGCAGGAGGTGACGCAGAGCACATCTGCCACCCGCTGCCCACATCACCATCTCTCCAGCTTTGTCCTGCTTTCCTTCTCCTCCAGGATAAACCACGATGCCACACGGATCCCAGCAGACATCCCTGAGGCCCGGTGCCTCTGCACTGGCTGCATCAACCCCTTCACCATGCAGGAGGACCGCACCATGGCCAGCATTCCCATCTACAGCCGGCTGCCCGTGCGCCGCCTGCTCTGCCCGGCCGGGCTGGGGCACAGGCCCTCGGGCAAGAAGTGCCACAAGAAGTACCAGATGGTGATGGAGACCATCGCTGTGGGCTGCACCTGCATCTTCTGAGGCTGCACAGCTACCCCCTGCAGCTCCCCGTGGGCATCTAACCAGCTTGCTCTTGCTTCCCAAGCATGCCCAGCATCTTGGAAGAGGCCACCTGGCTGGGCATCAGGGTCAGGGGAGGTCCCTGTGCAAGAGATCCTCAAAATTCCCCTGCAGACTCTGTCAGCCTCAGCCCCAGCAGCTGCTTTGGGGACAGCCAGTGCAGAGGCAGCCCCTGCGAGTCACCCAGTCCCTGCCACTGAGTGTCCCCAGCCTCCAGGGAGGAGCTCAGCTATGCGCTGGGGGAGACAGGGAGGCAGCTGCTTATGGCTGGGCAGGATCAGGATTAGGATCAGGATCAGGATTAGGATCAGGATCAGGGTTAGGCCTCTTCCCTTCTCAAAGTCCCCATTCCCCTTTGTTGGCTTCATCACTGACACAGCTCCGGCAACACCCAGCCCTCCCATCCTCCCCAGTCGTCCTCAGTCCTCCCCAGTCCTTCCCAACCCTCCCATCCTCCCCAGTCCTTCCCAGTCCTCCCCAGCCCTCCCACAAGTTCCTCTGTGCCAGGCTGGGCAGTCCAAGGAGCAGGGTGAGCTGCTGGTGGTCTGGGCAGCTTCTGAGGTCTCAATAAAGCTCACTGCTGGCCCTGGTCTGAGCTGCGCCTGCCTTGGCTCCTCCTGCTGCCCCTCTGCCCTGCCCAGCTTCTCCCACTGAGGCTTTTCTGGCACTCAACACAAGCCTGGACACCCCCAGGAACACAGAGCACAGGGCAGGAGCCCTGCCTGCATCCCTGGAGCAGGGTCAGGCTCCAGGCATGGGAGAGGCTGTGGGATCTCCAGCCCCACCTGTGAGTCTCCTAAGGGCAAAGCCAGGAAGGCAGGAGAGACTGGTGTGAGCTGGGAAGCTCAGGGGGGGACCCATGTGCTGCCAGTGCCAGCCAGCCTCACCCCCAAAAGCCCCCCAAATCCCTCCCAAACACAGTGATCTTTTTTCAGGAGAAGGCACAGGCTCCTTTTTCCAGTAGAGCCCAGAACAGGGAAACTGAGGCACACAGCACAGACACAACAACACTGAGCAGGAACTATATTCCTGAAGGCCTTCGAGTCACTGGGACACAGCCTGTCCCCTGTCCCCCAGCCCCCCTGGCCTCTCCAAGGCAATAAATACTCCCCAGGCTACCACACACCAAAGCTCCTGGCCCACCACCCCTCGCTGGCATCACAGCTCCGTCTTCACCTTGTGCATCAAGTCCTTCTGGTCGATCTTCTCCAGCTCCTGATGCCAGCGGTTGTAGGCCAGCAGGGCCACGTTTTTGGCAGCCACGGCGATCATCTCCATGGAGCTGGCCACCCACTCCACACTGCTGAGGTAGAAGAGGCTCTCGTGGAGCACGATGGGCGGCAGGGCCTTGGCGGCGTCGTAGCGGGGGTAGGTCTGCCACTCTGCCACCTGCACCGAGTAGTAGGACCTGAAGAGGGTCTTCAGCTGGGGCTTGTCCAGCGGCTGCTGGGACAGCACGCGCCACACGGCCGCCTCCTGCGGCTGCTTGCGCCGGAACGCCGCCGAGATGTTGACGGGGCAGATGTTGTCCATGGCGTGGAAGAACAGGTTGGGCGTGTCGGTGGTGAGGATGCTGGTGAAAGGGAACAGCTTGGGGTCAGGGAAGCCGAAGTAGGAGGAGTTCAGGTAGCCGTGCACCACGGAGGTGACAGAGGGCTGGAAGGCGCCGGGGAAGTCGGCGATGGGAGGGTCGAAGTTCTCGAAGGTGAAGTTGCTCCTGCTGGGATGCAGCGGAGTTGTCACCACCACCATGTCGTAGAAAGCCGAGCCCTGGCCTTCGGTGCTCTCGTAGTGGACCTGGTACAGGGCTCTCCCTTCTGAAAAGAGACAGGGGACAGTCAGGAGCAGCCCTGAGGCTCAGGTGGGGCTGCCCTGAGCCTCCTTCTTTCCCCCTGGTTTTCCAGCACACACCAGTGCTGCACCACAGCACCTGCTGGTTATGGACAAGTTGCTGATGCCTTAGGCTGGCAGAAAGGCTTCATTAAAGACTGAGAAAATGTTTCCAGAGAAGCCCAGCCTAGTGGGGGCGAAGAGGACTGGGGTTACACAGCCCACATCACATCCCCTGCTGTGCTGGAAGGGGGAGTGAGCCTGCAACAAGGACGATGCCACAGAACCTGCTGGACCTCAGGAGAGAGGGAGGGCATCCTCAGGGCTGAGGTTGGTGCTGCAGGGTCCCCACTGGATCACACAAAGGGACAAGGACAGACCCTCAGGCCCTCTCCCAAATGCCCCACCAGAGCCAGGATGCCCTCCAGCCACAGCATTCCCATGCTGCCACCACTATCCTCCCACCCTGGTGTACCCAGAGCCACACCCGTGCCCAGGCTCACCAGAGCTGTGCAGGGAGATGCCTGTCACCCTGGCTGAGATGACATTGGCCTTGGTCAGCTTCAGCAGACCCGAACACACCAACTTATTCCCTCCTTCCACCGCCCAGGTGCTGCCCTGGGCTCCCGCCAGCAACATGGCCCCTGCAGAGAGGAAGACGAGGGTGGCTCCACAGCCTGGCCACAGAGGGGACACTGAGGAGTGTCACACAGCCCTCCCAGGTGGCTTCACCTGCAAAGGCGGGCACCAGCACGGACTGGCCGTAGCTGGAGCGCAGGACGGCGGCGATGACGTCGTCCACGAAGCGCTGGGTGACCCCCACCTCCAGCAGGGACTCGGCCACCGAGCGCTGGGTCATGTTCACAAAGGCCTCGCCCCCCAGCGAGCGCAGCAGCTCCTCCAGGCTGGAGAAGGCGTAGCCGTGAGCCTGGTACTTGTAGATCCTGCAGGGGACAGGAGCGGGACACAGCCAATGATGCCGCGGTGCCTGGGAAACCCCCCCCCAGCCCTTCGGGCTCTCCTACCTCATGAACTTCTCCATCACCTCCTCCATCCACATCTGCAGGCGCAGGAAGCTGATGCCATAGTGCCACCAGAGCCGGAAGAGGTTGAGCAGGTACCAGTCGGTCTCCTCCAGGATGAAGTGCTCCCCGCTGAAGATGGCGCTTTTCCCGGCCACCTCGCGCCGGTGCTTGAGGCCTGCGGGAGCACAGGGATTGTGTGGCTGCCCCTCCCTGGGGCTGGCTGGCTCCTGGGAAAGGCCAGCGCTGGACACGTGCCAGCAGGGATATGGCCAAAGGTGCTCTTGGAGGAGCACCAGGAATGAGAGACCCCAAGGCTTGGGTTCCCAGTCACATCCCGTTGGAGCGTCTCATGGAGCTGCCGCTGCCTACTGGGACAGACTGGGAGGAGCTTGTGAACAATCCTCCAACGCTAATTCCACCAGGAGCCCCTGATGGTGACCACCCCATCCCTTTCTCTCTCCAGGGCACAACAGGGCAGGGGTGCACAGACAGCAAGGGGATCACCACGTGCCTGGAGTGCCGAGGGGGACTGGCAGAAACCCTCCCCATGACCCCAAGCACAGAGCCCGGGGGTGTCCCTGGCCCCCGGTCTCACCCAGGATCTTGACGAAGTCCTGCATGTGGAGGCTGAGGGCGTGGATGGAGGCTCCCCGGCTCTCATACTGCTGCTTGTTGACGGTGACGGTGGCCAGGCGCCCACCCACGCCTGCCGCCTCGTACACGTCCAGCTGCACCTGCGGCCCGAAGTGCTGCTGCAGGAAATACGCGGCGGCCGAGCCCCCCAGCCCGGCGCCCACCACGGCTGCGGGCAAGAGCGGCGAGAAGCCGGGTCAGCAGGGCCCCGGGGGCGCGGGGATCCCTCCGCTTCCCCGGCAGCGGTGGGGAAGCGCCAGCACCAGCTGCACGGGCGGGGATGCGCGGGGATGGGGATGTTTGGGGACAGGGATGTGCGGGAACGGGGATGTTTGGGGACAAGGATGAGCGGAGATGGGGATGTTTGGGGACAGGGATGTGCGGGAACGGGGATGTTTGGGGACAAGGATGAGCGGAGATGGGGATGAGGATGCAGGGGCGCGGAGCCCCTCCGCTGCTCAGGGGTGCGGAACGCTCTGTGCCGGCCCCGGCGGGGCAGGGAGGCGGCCCGGAGCTGCCGGCCCCCGCCATCTCCCGGGTGCCCACCCCACGCCATCCCCGCGTACCGATGGAGNGCGCCCGCCCCTGCCCGCCCCTCCAGCAGGCTCGGCCCCCGCAACTTCCGAGCCCGCCCCGAGCCCGGCACGGGCGGGGGAGGCGGCACCGGAGGGATCGGGGCGGTGGAGAGCGGCGCGGAGGGGGCACGGGGGAGCCTGGCGTCCTGCGAGCATCCCCCGCTGCTCACAGCGCGTCCCACAGCGGGAGCCCAGCCCGGAGCCGAGCCGGGCCCGCGGTGCTGCCGGAGCGCGTTTTCCATGCGCTGCCGGTGCGCACGGGTGATGCTCACAGAGCTCGGACTCCGGCTCAGGGGAGCAGGCTGGGTCCTGCCCGCCTCAGTTGCAGCAAGGGCGTCTCAAGCTTTCGCTCGGAGTTTGTGCCCCGGGCAAAAGAAGGTGGCTGACAGCGAGCGGTTTGTGCCAAAGGCATCCCACGGGAGCCCGCTGCTGCTCGGATTACAAAGGGTAGCAAAGGCTGAGCAAAAACTCTCGAACAGGTTGGACGTGTAATTACAGACCCAGAGCCTGCTCCAGCCCAGGGCTGGCTCCTCACCAAGGGACAGAATTTTGTTTGAGAATCCATCACTTCGTCTCCGTGAAACACAACACAAGCACAGGCCCCTTCCTCTCCCCAGCCAGGAGCCACTTCAGACTTCCTGCACGGGGAGCACACACAAGCCTCAACCTCAAGTGTGAATATTTGGGGTGAGCACAGACAAAAATTACCCTCGCTCAGCTCCCCCTCACAATGGGCAGGATCTCACCGGGATGGGGAGGCGACCATCCCAAGCAGCTCAAAACACAGCACACAAACATCTTTGCAGCACGTCTCAGGTTCTAACAAGCTCTTACTTAACCAGCCTGATTTCCCCAGGGCTGTGGGCGACAAGAAATCTGCTGTGCACACAGCAGGGCTCCCAGGCAGGTCAGCACTGCTCCCCATCCCCACCCTGCTCACAGGAGTTCTGGAATATCATGCCGTAAGCAAAATGCTCTGCCCCAGTCTCCATGGTGGTTTGAGAACTCCCAACTCTCACTGTTGCTGCAGAGGAAAACCAGCAGAGCCAGAAATTGCCTAATGCAGCAGCAGGATTTCCTGGGCTGGGATGGTTACACCAAACAATGCCCGTGCATTTTAGCAGGGTGAGGAAAAGCCCCTATAATGGGCCATCACCCCTGGCTTTGCTGGCACATCTTTAGCACGGAAATATTGATCTCAGCCCCATAAAGGCTATTTGTAAATGCTTTTTATTGCAGGGAGAAGTGCATCCAGAGCTCTGGGAGAACAAGGCCCACCCACAGGGCACCAAGTGTCATGGCAAAAGTGGGAATAGAGGCCGAGCTATTTCTGCAGAGAATGAAATCTGTTACAAACACACCCTTGCAGAGAAAGCCTCATCTTTTCTCCCACAAATCCCTGAAATCACAGCCTGCCTGTGGGTACCACAGTGGGAATGCACCCTGTAAATGAAGCCACCCTTACCTGCACTGCAGCACAGCACACACAGGGGCAAACAGGCAGCAGGGCCCAGCAAAGATAAACCAGACACCCAGATTTCAGCTGCTGGCAGAGCTCTGCTGAACCAACCACCACCAGAGGCTGGCAGAAAACATTTCTCTCCACAGCCATCCAGGAACAGACACAGCAGGAGTGGGAATAGCACAGGCTGACACCCCTGGGCAGGTGAGCAGTGCAGGAATCACTGACACCAACCCTGTGTGTGTGCATTTCTGGGAGGCCTCCAAAAGCATCGTCAATAAAATGTTCAGCCAAATGCTGCTGCAACCCTTTCACAGGCAACGGGATCAGGAACAGCAAGAAAGCTTCCCATGGGCAGTCCCTGCTGGCTGGAGATGGAATGAACAGTTTGGGGCAGGGAAAAAGGCAAGGGAAGTCACTGCAATTCTTCTGTTTTATTAGCAAATGGACAGTCTCTGGACATCTAAAGGAAATCAGCCCTTTCCAGCTTCAACTCAAATGGCGTTGTCAATTCTTTGCACAGCTCCCACACAGCTCTGTCTTTTGTACAGCCAGAACCTTTGGGTAAACAAAGAGCACAGAAACACACAAAAAATACAATATATACACGTTTTCCCCCCACCTAAATGGCCTTAGATTTTTGGAGATTAGCAATGCTTTGTTCATTTGACTTTGCCAGTAATATCAAAACACCTCGAGTTTAAAAATAAAAAAATACTACAATATTCACAATATAAAACTTAAATAATTTTTTTTTTAATTAAAGGACTGCTAAGAGCTATTGAATGATCACAGCTCTTCCAACAGAAGCTCTGCTGCTGAAGCACTGGGAAGTTAAGGTTCACAAAGCAACATCCATTTCATTCTGCACTGCTCCTGGTCAGAGTTCAGATCTTGCCATGCTCATGACAGTGCCACTGGAGACTTGTCCAGGTGTGGAAGTGACTAAAAGGTACATGACACCACCTCTCCTCTGCTATTCCTGCCCTGTTAATACAGGTCTGTGTTTTACTAAACAGTCACTGGATAAAGTAACTGCAGAGGAGCAGCTCATGGGTCACTGCCCTCCCTGCAGGAGATACAGAAACAGGGCAGAAAAAGCAGCAAGAACCAAGGAGAAATTCAACCCACTCTTCTACAATCTCATCCAGGACAAAAATAACCACATCATTAAGTGTGCTTGAAAGGCAGGATAGGAAATCTGGATTCTGTGATGGAATCCAGGATTGGTTATTTAATTTTCACCTTTCATAGGAAGCAGAAACTGTGACAAACAACAGCTACAGGATTTATCTCTTTGGTAACATCTGTGAAAGGGTCTCTCAGCATTGGCCCCATTTCACAGGAATCATAAAACCCGACAGG
Organism: Anthoscopus minutus; assembly: GCA_013399455.1. Lineage (NCBI taxonomy): Eukaryota > Metazoa > Chordata > Aves > Passeriformes > Paridae > Anthoscopus > Anthoscopus minutus. The sequence continues at coordinate 55,434 of VWYI01035446.1, forward strand.
ATCCTGTAGAAGTTCTGCAGGTTTCACTGGGAGAAGAACTTGCCCCAAATTAAACAGGGCACTCTGTGAGGGTGGGAAGGACTGGAAGTGGATCCCTCAGATTCCTGCTGCAGCCACACAGCAGCACCCCAGTGAGAGCAGAGCCCAGACAGACAAGCTGAATAAATCATCTCAGTACAGACAGAAGGTCTGGAGGGCATTTGAGGGTATTTCCTTAAGGCAGAAGGGGGTGAGTACTGGCTGAGGACACAGGCAGAGTTGGCAAACCCAAGTTGGACTGAGTGGTTGTAACGTTTCCTTCACAGTCCAGTGGCTCCACGGGCGAGTTTAAAGAGGATTTGGATCCCATCACTCCTGGTCACACTCAGCTGCAGCCTCTCTGTGACAGAAAACTGTCTATGTGTAAAATGTCTGTGCTTCTGTTTGGCTCTTTACAACTGAAGTTTCGCTTTCAAAGTTGGTTTCCAGCTCTCCCCTCATACTGCAAGACTCAGCTGATACAGCAAGGGCTGAAGAGGCAGCAGAGACCCCACTGTTCCAGCTGAGGACATGGGTTCCAAACTTTTGAGGAAGAACAGACAGATTTGTAGCGCCACATTTCATATTTTACCCATTCTTCTCTGGAGAAACAGCATACCCTGGTGACCTGCTCAGCACAACAATGAACAGGAAGTCCTGTTTACCTCTGAAACTTCCAAAAATATCATAATGGTACAAGACATGGAACAAGAGGTTTGTTCATGAGCTAAAGCTCCCAGAAGTGTTGTTTCAGGGCTGAAATCTCCAGTACCTCCCTCAGAACCTGCTGCACAGAAGCAGAAACCCACACTCCAAAAAGGATCCACTACAGACTCACACCACAGCTGCCACTAAAAAAGGTTGCATGGAGCAGGTTAGAAATGTGCAGATTCCTTAAATTTTTGGGATGCCAACCCACTAACTGCATGAAGTCTCCCCAGGTGAAAGACTGTCAGTTTAAAGGCTGTGACAATCTTGAAGTCCACCACAAAAGGGTTTTTCAGCTGAAGCCTGCAAAGGAATGGGAGAAGAATAAATCTTCCTCCAAGCGAGGGGTGGCATCCACTCTAAGTAAAGCATTTTTGGAAGTGCATTTGTCAGGTTATTAAACCAATTCCAGAAAGTAAAAAGGAAGGAATGAAGAGATCAGTAAGAATCAACCTGGAAACCAACCATTCCTAGTTCTGTGACTTATCTGTTCTTGTCATTTGACTGCTTGCTGCTCTTCAAAGGGTTAAATTCTGATCCTCTTCAGTGACTGCATCCTTTCAGCTGAGATAAATGAACTCCCAGGCAATAGGGCCAGTGGGAAATACATATGTGCTGTGACAACAACATGCCTCCAACCAGGAGGACAGCTCGAGGTCAGCTTTCACTTCCTCAGCCTTCTGCTTTCTTGTCACTGCTGCTAAAATTGGTTCAAGGGCACTTGAGACTTTGGAGAAAATTTTTCTCCTTGCGTCAAAACCCAAAAGGTTTAATATTTACCAGGATCATTGAAAGTGGGATCAGAATGTGGATTGGAAGTTGGTGTAACCTGAGGATCTCTACTGGAGAGCTGAGAAAATAGAACAGTCCAGATTTCCTGCTTAAGGGCACAGCTCCATTTTGCCAGCAGCTGCAACAAAGAGCACATAGTTTATCATGCTTGAAAGCTGCACAAATACCCACCAGGGAAGAGAAATTACTCTCCTCCAAAACATACATTTGGGTTGGAGATTAAGAGATGTGAGGACAGTTTTCTGGCTCCACCACAAATCACCATTCCCCGTTTTACCTTTGGGAACAAAGAGTCATGAATTCCTGGAGAAGGAATATTAACATTAGTTTGACCTAACAACTGAATTCTTTTTAAACCCTGATCTCTATTCAACTCTAGTACGACACAGATTCCATGAATTCCAGATGGTTTTCCTGAAGCAATGTAATAAAAAGTTGCCCCTAAATGCCATTTCAAGCGATCATCTTCACCCCAACCAAGGCATCTGGGGACAAGGGAAGACATCAGATCCAGGTGATAATAATACTCATCCCTCTGGACTTTTCCCAGTGCTCTGCATGTGAAAAGCCTCACCACATCCCTGTGAGGTAGATCAGTATTATTACAGTCCCTTAATACAGCTGTGGAAAGTGAGGCAGAAAAATTCCTTTCCTGGAGGCCACTGCAGGAGTCTCCCTCAGAGATGGAACAGGGAGACAAGAAGAGAAAATTTCCCTTTCTCTCCGTATCTCCTCTCTTCCCCACACAAACCTCCATGGAGAAATAAGCAGAGAAAGGGGCTACAGTGCCACCAATTTCTGACAAACAGCAGGACTCCTACTACTACTCCACAGACTCCAAGAAGCATTATTAAACACACAAGTACCTCAGAACCAACGGCGCCGCCGCCGCGCTCGCGACCCTGGAACCGTCACACGACACAAACCCAGCTCAGTAATAAATAAGGAAATACATGCAGCTGTGACTGTGCCCAGCTCAGGAAGGTCCCAGGTGGGGCAGGGGAAGCCACATCACTCCTGTGCCTCCACGGCCACGCCGACCAGCGCGTGCCTGATGGTGCGGCCGTGCAGTTTGTAGCCGTCCTGCGTGACCAGCGCCACCGTGCCCGGCTGCATGCCCTCGGCTGGCACGTGGCAGATGATCTCGTGGTCATAGGGGTCGTACCTGCCACCAACAGGGTTCATCTTCTGCAGGCCATGCTTGGCAAAGACGCCCTGCAGCTTGGCCTCGATGAGAGAGAGGCCCTCGTAGATCTTCTTCAGGGTGGGGTTGGGATCGCCGGGCCCCGCGTGGCCCGCGGCGCTCTCAGCTGTTTTCTCCAGGATGTCTGCTACCTCCACCAGGTCTCTGCAGAAACTCTGGATCCCTGCAGGAAGGAATTGAAGCTTACAGAACATCCAGAACTCCAGTGCCAAGGACAGACAAAGTCACAGTGGTTTGAAGGCACCTTTGAAGCTGCTCATTGATTTGAAGTTAATTTAGCGAGACCAGGTGGTGTCCTCTGATTCCTGGAATCAAAGCTTCAGCATTAAGAGTAATCTGAAGACTCCTCAAACCAAGTGATATGCAGGAAATGCACATCCATACCATGAAGATATATATATTTGGTATTTCTGACAAAGCAGAGCACTAATGTCTCACTCCAAACAGTTTTTTGCAGATCAGATTTGTTATTTAGGACTCTGCTCCACACCCCGTGATCCAGTCCCACTGACATGATTTTGTCACACAAATACCTATTCCACAAGAAACAAACACAATGTGGGGCAGTAAAAACAATGCATGGCTATTCCAAAGTACAAAATCCCCTATTTATTCATCACTTAAAACCATTGTGGAAGTACTGAAGCAAAATGGTCCTTGGGTTGGTCATGAAAATCCAGGCAGATTTTGCCTTTAGAAGAACGGGGTTAGATTGACTGCCTTTCCAACAGTAGTTTCTTGCACAGCGCAGAAATTCCAGGAAAAGCAGCCTCCCTCAGTTACATAAATGTCATAACTCCCTGACTGGGATGACACATTAGGGAAACAGAGAAAATGAGGCAACAGTCAGGTGCTGTCTGCAGCTGTAAATGTGAACAGGCACAGAACAAAGGGAGAGGAAGGAGATGCAGCAAAGGAGCAGACAGAAGCCCAGCAATTACCACTCATTTCACGGAATCAGAGTCATTTTAGGCTGCTCAAGACCTTTAAGATCATCAAGTCAGCACTGCTAAGGCCACCACTAAACCGTGTCACCGAATCTTTTCAACACTTCCAAGGACGGTGTCCCCACCTCTTCCCTGGGCAGCCTGTGCCAGTGCTTGGCAACACTCTCAGTGAAGAAATTCCTCCTAAAATCCAATCTAAACCTCCCCTAGCACAACTTGAGGCTGTTACCTCTTGTCCTACCTCTCATCAGTTGGGAAAAGAGACTAACCCCACCTTGCTATGACCTCCTTTCAGATTTTCCTCTTATCTACAGATCTCCAAGTCTTGCTCTGTGAGCAATTTCCAATAAAGAACTTATTTCTTCTTCATGCTACAATATAAAATCCCAAGAGCTCAAAAAACCCTCCCAAAATCAATCATCCTGCTGTTGACTCTCCCCAAACTCAGCAGCCATTTTATAGCACCAAGGGTGGAAGGTAAGAAAATGTAGCAGTTCCAATTTTGAGGCTGCTAGAATTAACTAACAATAAATCTCTTGAGATTCATGCGTTATGGAGAAAAACTGTTTTTCATTCTCAGAGATGGTTCTGGCACAATGCAATGCCTGAACAGCACTTTGCTCCCCCTTCACCTGCTTCTGCTGCCAAAGCTACAAACCCAGCTCATTTCACTGATGTTAAAATATTTTTTTTAGAAGTTTTAAACATCTAATCTAGAGATTGACAACTACTGCCCCAGGCTGCATCTACCTCCAATGAACTGAAGCAGAGGAGGCTGTTAATATAGTAAAGGAGATCACAACCTGATGACACAGCTGAGTGTAAAATACACCCTGCCAGAGCCAATCCTCAGCACACAGCAGAGCCTGCATTTTCAACCAAGTCAGCAGAACTAAACTCAGCTGCACTGGGACTATTTAATAAAAAACAAAAATAGTCACAATTCTGTGGGTAAACCCAACAGGATAGGACACAGCTGGACACAGAGTAAAAACAGTGATTAAACCCAGATACCAAGAGTCCAGGCCAAACATCACAGCAGGCTTTAAAATAGATGAGGGAGGGCAGGACAGGGGGACAGAAAAGCTGCTGATCAGTATTTTTTGCTCAGGTAGGCAAGCCAGCCCAGCAAAAACAGCTCTTGTGCTTACCAAAGAGTTTGGCATCTTCCACAAACTTCTGTGTCCTCCTCCGGACGTTCTCAGAATCTGCCAAAGCTTTCCGGTATCGCTCCTGTAACCACAGAGGGGACACATCAAAGCAGGAGGTGAAACCCCCTTCCTGACACTGGGAACCCCTCAGAAATGCTTTTAAAAAAGCAAGGTTGGGCTGGGCTCCTGCATTTTCATACAAAGCCAAGTCCTTCTACTTGGCTTGATTAATCAAAAAACTGCAACTCCCTCAGAAGACCCAGGGAAGGCCAAAAATATTCTGGGCACTGAATGACTGAAATCAGCTGAACAGTCACTCTCAGGCTGCTGCTGAGATCCTCCTTTCTCCAGCAGGCAGCTCTGTGACAGCTGATTTCTCCCTCAGTGCAGGATTCTCAGGGTGATTATCTCCAGAACAGCCCAGTGCTGTGGTGTTTAATCCCCTCCTCAGTCACGTGTGTTCTTCAATATAGAACCTGATTTCCACCACACATGGGCACTTAAAAGTGCCTTCCTGGATAATCTGGATCCAGTGTGACATAAAGGTATTAAGCAGTGTCCAAAGGAGGGACCCGGGGATGGGAAGGGTCTGCAGGGGCCATGGAGGAGCAGCTGAGGGCACTGGGATTCTGCAGCTGGAGGAGGCTGAGGGGAGACTCCTTGGGGTCTGCAGCTCCTCCTGAGGGATCTCTGCTCCTGGGACAGGGCCAGGAGCCAGGGCAGGGCTGGGGCTGTGCCAGGGGAGGTTTGGGTTGGATTTTGGGAAAGGTTCCTCCCCCAGAGGTGCTGGCACTGCCCAGGCTCCCCCAGGGAATGGGCACAGCCAGGGCTCCAGGAGAGCTGGGACAGCTCCAGGGATGGATTTTGGGGCTGTGCAGGGCCAGGAGCTGCCCTGGATGATCCTGTGGGAACTCAGGACATTCCATGATCCTATGCCACTAAGTGATGCTAATCAGCATGAAGCTACTGCCACAAGGCTGTGAAAGAAGTGACCAGCTCCAACACAGAGCTTTCCCTGCCAGGATCACACCAGCAGTGCCCTGCTGCTGGCACTGCTGACAGATGGTGTTTTGGGGAGAGTCAGGGTGGAATTTCACCCCCTCACACTCAGGGCACAGCTGCTCTGCAGCTCTGTGTGTGTCACAGCATTCAGGGAAAAATCCAGGGCTGAAAACCAGACCAAGCCAAGGGGACAGAAGCAAAGGCATCCAGCACACTCACAGTTAAATCTCGGACTTGCTCTTCCAATTTGATGGCTTTGTGCTCCAAGGCACAGTCAGAGAGGGGGTGCTTGGGCTCCTCACTGGGGTCCTCTGAGCCACACTCGTCTCCTGTGCTTCTCTGCTGAGCTGCAGTGCTGAAAGCACAGGGGGACCCTCTGAAATGCAAACTAGGGACAAAGAAACAAAGCTGAGCAACTTCAGGGTCAACGAGAATTCAAGATTAGTGTCACTAGTAAAAGCAGGCTCTCTTAAAAAAGGTACACAGGATTCTAGACACAATTTTAGTTCTTTTCAGAAAACACACACAATCAGCAAAGAAACACAAAGAGGTGTTTTTAAATTATTTTATTTTAGACTAACATGGCACCCAGAAGCTGTACACCATTTCTTTGGCATACCTTGAAAAGAGTCCAATTTTCACAGAAACACAGAATAAAAGAGGTTGGAAAACACCTTCAAGACCATCAAATTCAACCTATGCCCAGTCCCCACCTTGTCACCAGCTCAGAGCTCTGAGTGCCACATCCAGTCATTCCTTGGACACTTCCACCACCTTCCTGGTCTTTTCCAACATAAATAATTCTGTGATTCCCTGATTGTGTTTCACTCTCCCTCCTACTAGACTTGCTGTTACAAACCAACCTAGACAGGGCTCATTCCTGCCAGCATGAGCCACAGCTCCACCTCCCTCACACCTTACACCAGGAACAATCTGCAGAACAGATCAGAATTTACCTCCAAACCAGCTCCATTCTGGAAACATTTTAGTACACACCTAACAAGGAAAGGTGTATTCTCCTTTCTTGGGAATGCCAGGGCTCTTCTTCTGAGCAAAGCTTTCCAACATCCCCTTCATGCAATGTTTTATATCCCCTCTGTGCAATGTTTTCCATACATTAAATGCACATCTACCCTGTGAAAGGCAGCACAGCTCAGAAATCTCTGTGCTGGCACCAACTCCACTCCCTGTGTTTTTGCAGAACAATTCCACTCTGCACAGAGATGCTAATTTAGACCTCAGAATCGATTCAGTTGAGCTCACATTACCAGCCCTGCACCATTAAGCATTCTTCCTCTTTAGCAAGGCTGAATTGCTCAGGTTCAATGTCACAGAAGTGCACAGAGTTTGTTCTGGGGTCTATCATGAAGCCTAAGCGCTGTTCAGTTGTTTTGCCCCCCTTATTCCAGTACTGGAGTTGAGCAGAATTCAATCTCAAGGAGTTAAACCAGCTGAAAAATAACCCTATAAAACAAGAGGACTTTTGTCTCAGTGTCCCTGAACAGTTCTGCTGACAGATCAGAACACTGCAAGCACCAGTACCAAAGAGAAGCCAAATATGTGAGATATGGGGCAGGGAGGAGGGGTCCTTGAGGTGGTTCAGACTGGCTCAACCCTCAAAGCCCAGCTCAAGAGATCTGTATCTGCCCAAAGACCACCAGGCACCTCCTACCACCGCGTGTTTAGCAGCCCAGATGTTTCCTCATTTAAATCCTTAATACCAGGTTGCTAAATGTCCCACAGCACTAATGACAAACTTCTTTTCCCCACCTGAGGACATTTGCATGTGCAGTTTTTATTAACTAGGAACTTAAAACATCATTTGTATGTCAGACCACCTCTTTTTCAACAAATTATGTGCCAAACACAACCCTGAAAGTGCTTTCTCTACTTACACTTCCTCTAGAGTAGGATGTTCCTCAGACTAATCTTTAAAGAAACATCTGGGTTCCAGGAATGCCAATACAGGAATAAAAGCCCCACATTTCATCCCTGGCTGCTGTTTGGGGTACAAGACCACATCTTGAATGGTTATTAAGATTCCTGTCATGTTCATTTTACTGACTGCACTTTATCAAAATAAGAGAAAGTAGATTAAACTAGAGGGGAGGACAGAGCACGACCCCTTCACCAAGCCTTCAAAAATCAATCTGAGGCTTTCTCTGCACATAAAAATGTCCATGGGAAGCACAACCAGCTACAAGCTTTACCCTTTATCATCTCACATTTCATTCAAAGAGCTGCAGGGATGGATATCAGCCACGCTGCAGATGAACCAAAGAACCTGAAACGCAGCTGAAGAAATCTCGCTGGGCCCCTCAGAGGTGAAACTCCTGTGTTTTAAAAATAGGCTGTGCAGCTCAGTTAACTCCTCTGCACCCAAGATGCCAGAGCTGGGGAGGTATTTCCCTCTACCAGTGGTTACAGCACAGGGATGGGTGTGTTTTGCGTGGGAGAGGGGCATGGAGGAGCCGGTCCCAGCTGCCTACGTGGAGCAGGGAGCTGCCTGCATGGACTCCTCTCTGCAGCCAATGAAGCCAAATCCCAAATCCCAGAGCCCTCCCCCGTGCAGGGACATTCCCTGCCTGTCACATGCTGCCTGGAAAAGTCATGGCCAAGAAATCACAGCCTGACTCCAAAGGGAATTCTTCAGATCTGTCATGCAGGGTTGAAAATGCCGCTCAATTTACTCCTTCCTGCAGGATGAAAGGAATCCTCCCCAACAAGTGGCAGGAGCTATTTCCAGGCTGTCCATTGACTGGGCTTCATCTTCTAAAGGCTGGTTTGATCACAGCTACCCTAAAAATAGGCATGGATCCCACGGGAGGAAGCTGACACATCCTGAAGCGACAGACACGTGGAAGTCACACACGGGGCGTGCGAAGGGAGTTACACAAGCTGGTGTTACAGAAAGATTTACAAAGTGATGTCACAGAAAGCCAAAGAGCTAAGAAAGAGCAGAGAAGCTGATTGCAGCCGTATGGCTCAAGCCAATTGTCATTCAAGATTAATATTTCAGTGATGAGAGAGGGTTTCTGGTCAGAGGTACAACGGTATCACCTTTTTCTGGAGCACCTGGTCATCCCAAAGTGACAGTCAGCTCTGTCTGAGGCTAGGGTCCTTCCCCACCCCTCCTGGAACACTCCCTCCTCCTCCCAAATCAGCATGACAAAGCACTGAGTGCTGAGACACGCACAAACATCGCACTGGTTTCAGCTCTGATGAGCCTGCTTTGGAAGGAAATCCAATTACTCCCAATTCCTTCGCGCTGGTTCATCAGGGAGTGACTCCAGAGATAATCCAGTGCTAGGAGAGGATTGTCCCGCTCTGCTCTGCTCTGGAGTGGCCTCACCTCGAGCACTGGGGCAGGTCTGGGTGTCAGGAGGCAAGAAAGACCAAAAGCTCTTAGAGAGTGTGTCAAAAGGAGGGACACGAAGATGGTGAAACACTCATTGCACCTTTTTTATGGGGGCAAAGCAGTTTTCACTCACATTAGAGAACTTCCTGACATGCATCTACATTTAGTCCCAAACATAGCTGCCTATAATATGTGGTGATTTATTATATTACATTTAAATAGTCTTTTGGTGGTGTTTCTCTTCTAGATAGAAAAAGCAAACAAACAAACAAATTGCGTTTTGGCTTTTTTCCTTTTCACCTACCCACACTTAACTCAAATAACCAAAGCATCTATGTAATTCTCTTTTCTAAGCCATATCCCATGACGTGAAAAACCATGAGTGAACACTGTTCCTCTGTCTATATATTGACATAATTAAATGGCTTCTCTTCCTGCGACCACCCAAAACACACTGATACCACATGTGCTGCCTCACCACCAAAAACAAAACCCGTGGAGCACATTAACCCGTAATTAATGAATAAATGGTCCAGCCGGGCGAGACACAGAACCCACCCACAGTGGCAGGAAACCACCTCCCAACGTGACTTACCGAGCGCGGAAACGCTTTGCCTTAAAAATGAAATTTCACACAATAAAAGAGCTTTTTGGTTTTCTGCTCCAGCGCGTTCTGAGGAGAACGGCAGCGTGGGGTTTTAGGGGTGAGATAGGGAGCGGCGGGGGATGATGGAGACTGGCGGGGTCCGGGTCGGGGTCCGGCTGTGGGTTCGGGTCGGGGTTCGGACCCGGGCCAGGCTCGTGGTTGGGGTCCGGGTCCGGATCCGCTCCACTTCCCGCCCCCGGCGCGG
>VWYI01035446.1:65469-110459 GCA_013399455.1 Anthoscopus minutus
GATGAGGGGATGAGGGGATGAGGAGAAGGCAGGGATGCGGGGAATGAACTACAGCTCCCACACGGCCCTGGAAGGGCGGGCAGGGCTGAGGGGATGACGAGAAGGCAGGGATGAGGGGAATGAACTACAGCTCCCACACGGCCCTGGAAGGGCGGGCAGGGCTGAGGGGATGACGAGAAGGCAGGGATGAGGGGAATGAACTACAGCTCCCACACGGCCCTAGAAGGGCGGATGTGGAGAAGACAGGGATGCGGGGAATGAAGGGGATGCGGAGGATGCTCCATCCGCCGCCCCACACGCGGCTCCGGGCACAAGGGGCCGGGACCCCGGGGTTTGGCTCTGGACACGGCTCCTGCCCCACGAGACTCGGATCGGGATACGCGGCAGCGGCCCCCGGGACTCGGCTCCGGCCCCAGCTCCTGCCCCCGGGACTCGGCCTCGGCCCCCAGCGCAGTTCGGACCCGGACGCCGGGTACATAAGTCCGGGCCGCTCGGCTCGGACATGGGCACATGGCTCTGTCCCCTGGGGCTCGGACCTGGTCCCCACAGAGCTCAGACACAGCTCAGGTCACCCCAAAACACACAGCTCCTGCCACTGGCTGGGTGGGTTAAGGGGTAATAACAGGACAGGCTTCACCTCTAGGTCAAGAAAGGACTGGAAGAGACCGTAAGTGCTCCTTACCTATGGTAAATAAACATTAACCAAAGCCTTGAGCAAAGCTGCTGACAACTGCGGGCTACCCATGGGGAGCCAGCGTGAAGGATGAGGGGGAATGGCTTCAAGCTGCCAGAGGGCAGGGTTAGATGGGATATTGGGAAGGAATTCTTCCCTGGGAAGATGCTGAGGCCCTGGTACAGAGTACTCAGAGAAGCTGTGGCTGTCCCGACCCTGGAAGTGTCCAAGGGCAGGGTGGATGGAACCTGGAGCAACCTGGGATAGTGGAAGGTGTCCCTGCTCCTTGGAACAAGATGAGCTTTAAGGTCCCTTCCAACCCAAACCAGTGTGGGATTCTCTGATGTTCTCTCAGGGGGCTGCTTGTCCCAGCAGCTGCTGCCACAGGGGTGCTGAGCCCACCCCAGCCCCTTTCCCTGGGAGCAGGAGTAGCATTCCCACCCTGTTCCCTCAGCCAGAGGACAGGGCTGGCCAGTGCCAGCATTTTTATTAAAAGCTGCTTACCTAGGTACTAACACAGAGCTGTGGAAGAGCGAACTCCAGAGGTTAATTGTGGCACTCCATAGCATGAGAAGGTGACAGCGACTCCTTTGTTCCCAGCACAAAAGCCAGCGCCTTTTCCTTTCCATTCCTGTCCCTTGTTTCTGCCTGTACTGAATGCCCTTACTCTATTTCACTTTTCTCCTCCAATGGCCCTGCTGGTTTGTTTTTCTTTGAGTTTTTAGACTTCCCTTCACTCCATTTTGATCACATGCCTTACCAACCTGTGTCTGAGTGCAGCAGCCAGAGTGTGAATGTGCTGTTGGCCAGGAGACAGCCCTGTCCCCTTCCCTGTTCCCCCCAAAACCTGCATGGGACCAGGGCAGAAAGCTGGCCTGCCTCCATCCCCAGCCCTCTGCAGCACTTCTAAGCTGTTTAGCAAAGGTACAAGGTATCCACTGTTAATTTGCTTTCCAGTGCTGACACTTGAGCTTCCTTCATTCCAAGGGAAGGCAGCATGCCCTCACCCTGACTTGCCTGGAGAACAGGAAGGAAATATTGGACAAAGGCACTTGGTTGAGGCACAGCAAGCTCGAGCCATGAGGAGCCCTGAGATGAGACCCTGCAGAGCCAGGAGCAATGAGCAGGGTGAACAATCGGCATCCTCGAAGTGGCTGGTCCTGAGCAGCTCCTGAATCCCAATACCGAGGGGGCCAAAAACCCCAATGAGTCCATGGTTGCTTTGGCAAGTGTTAGCCTGGACATGCACTGATCCCCAAAACCGGAATGCCTGCTGGGCAGTGCCGACTGCCAGCCCAGGCTCTCCCCTGCTTCCTTCTGCACCCAGAGTTTGTGTGCAACTCCTGGCTCTGGGGCAGGCTCCCCCCAGAGCTGGGTTTCCCAGTAGTTTGTGACCCTGATCCACAAGCCACTCCCTTTGCCCACCCGCCTCCCAAACCCCCTCCCGCCCCCTTCCCCTGGTTTATAGTGGTGGTGGTGCCGCAGTGGTGGGGCTGGCAGAACATCTCTTCCCACCATGCCTTCCCAGCACCCTCCCAGTGTCTTGGAGAAAGGGGGCTGGCAGCTCCTCTGTGATCCCCAGTGTGTGCTCGGGGCTTGGCAGGCTGACTTAAGTCTGCTTCTTTTTCCATTCCTGCAGAAAGAGAAAAAAAAAAAAAAAGGGATGAGGAGACATGGCTGGAAAAAGCAGCACTTCAAGGCATCCCTTCCTACTGTGGGGCTCTGGACTCAGCATTTTCCAAGCATTTTCACTGCTGCCCTGGGCTTTGTAGAAATGTTGCTTTCCCTCTCCCATCCAGCCCTGAACTTTGATGATTTAATGGTTAAACAAGGGGCAGAGATTGAGATTTCCCATGGGGCCAGGGAGGAGAGGGAGAGCTAAGCAGGACCTTGGCTTTCCGCAGCACGCTCCCCGTGTTGGCAGGGATGATGGAGGGGCTTCTCTTCCTCAGCTCTGCTGCACAGTTCACAGGGACCAAGTGCTCAGGGGGGCTCCCGTTTGGCTTGTTTGTAGTTTCCTGTAGAAAAGGGGAAGCAAGAAAAGCTAAGGAAACCCAGGAAGCATTAACAACCAGATTAAAAAAGAAAAAAAGAAAGAAAAAAGCATGAACTGTAATGAGATAAAAGCTGAGGCGACCAAATTCAACTTACACACTCACAATGGGACAAAGCCACACGGATGTCCCCTCTCCCCTGTGCTGCACCCCACAATACCCCAACCACTGTTTCTTGCAGAAGTTGGAGCAATGAGCGAAGAAAAAGGGATGCATACCCCATTCTCAGCCTTGCTGGTCACGGCCAGCCCCAGGGCCGGCCCTCCTGCCAGCGACTGCTTCAGCTGCTCCTTCACCTCGGTCAGCTTGAGCTCCAGATCGACCCGAGACTCCTCCTTGTGCCGGCACCGCTCCTCCAGCAGTGCCACACGCTGCTCCAGCTCCTGCAGCCTCGGCCCTGCGTGCACAATCCCGCAGCTCAGCGCTGGGAGAATGCGCCCATCCTCCTGCACGGCGACACTAGATGGGGCTGCCAGCCCGGCAGAGCGCTGCAGCCAGCCCAGCTCCCGGCCACGCTGTCCCTGTGCCAGCCCAGCTCCTGGCCACGCTGTCCCTGTGCCAGCCTGGTGTCCCTGTGCCAGCCCAGCCCTGTACCCAGTGTCTCGCAGCAGCCCTGACCTACCCGTGCTGCCCTTCATGGCTTCCCGCAGCTCCCGCTTTTCCTTCCGCAGCAACATCAGCTCGCTGCGGATCGACGCCTTCTCCTTCTCCAGCTTCTCCTTCTCCGTCAGGAATCGCCTGGCATCCTCCTCAGCCCGGTTCTTGCCGTACCTGTACTGGTTGGCACCTGCAGGCGGGGGGAAGCCCGTGAAGGGCTGCACCGATGGCACCCGTAGTCCGGCTGAGCCCACCCACCACCCTGGCTGCACATCCCTCTGGAACAGCACCCTGCTGCCCTGGCCAGGAGCCCTGGGCAGCTCTGTGGCCCGGGGACTCACTGGACGCGTGTCTCTTCACTTTGACTTGCGGGTCCACCCGCCGTGACTTCTCGCTGCAGGACGAGGCATGGCGCTTCACCTGAGCCCCTCCCGGCCGCCCTGGCTCCTCCTCTGCCTGCTGGGAGCATGGAGAGTGAGCTGAGACACCTGCAGGGCCATCCCCACCTGCCCACGGCTCCCTGGGCCACTGTGGTGGGTGATGACAAGCCATGAAGCCGTGCTCACCTGAACCTTCTCATAGGGGACATCATCATACACCACCCGAGAGGAGTCTGCTCGGTGATCCTGGCAGGAGCTGGCCCACCTGCAGAAGGAGGAGTGGGGTCTTCCTTTCCAGAATATCCTTGTCAGCCCCTCATGGAGCCACTCCAGCTCAGAGGGATTCCTGCATCTCATGACCCTACCCTACCCCACCCTTCACCAGCCCTGAGGAAGCCCTTTCAGCTTCCCATCCTGCTCAAGGGAGCAACCCCTGGGGCACTGGGTGTTCCTGAGATCTCAGCCACAAACCACAGCCCAGCCAGGGAATCCACAGGGCCAAGGATCACGGTGCCCAGCCCAGCACTCAGCCCCTGGCACAGCAGGAGCACAGCCTTACAGGTAGGAGTGTCTCACGGCCGTCACGATGTTGGCAATGGTCTCCACATCCACGTAGTCGTAGTGCAAGGCCTCTGGGGCTGTCTGGGAGCCTGTTTCCACCAAGAGGAGACCCAGCCACCGGCCCAGATCTTCAGAGCAGCTTGCCTGGAGGACAGAAGAAGAGTTGGGGTGCATGCCCAGCTCCCAGCCCCTCATCCTTGCTGCCTCCGATGAGCACAAAGCTCCCGTGCGGCTGCCAAAAGGCACCCTGAGCTTTCCAGGACAGGGCAAAACAAGGGGATCCATGGAACCCTGACCATCCCAAGGACTGCTCCCCCAGCCTGGCAAGCCCGTCCTCACGAGCCTGTCCCACCCTGCTCACCTCCAGCGCCGCCAGCTCCTGCCCGTGGCGCAGGATGCGGAAGGCAAAGGGGTGCTTGGGGCCCAGGCCAGGCACCACCTCGCAGCCCCGCAGGACGATGGCGTGCGCCTGCGTGCGCAGCTCCGTGCGGTCCTTGTGCAAGTAGAGAGTGTTGCCCTTGAGGCGACACCAGCGCTCCTTCCAGCACTGGTTCACCAGCACGCTGAGGTGGCCTGGGGGTGGCAGCGGGAGGGAAGGGCATCATTGCCTGCTCGGCTGGGCCTCGGGCAGGCTTTGACAGGATAGAGGTTACAGCACGGCTTCCTGCTCACCCAGCCCTTCCATGCCTCAGTTTCACCTCAGACAACCGGCTGGGCACAGGGGAGTTGCCAGCTTGGTAGCACACAGTCCCCTCAAGCCTCTTTTTGGGGACATGGGTGACCCTTTGCCCACTTGTCACTGAATTTGCAGAGCCAGGCCTGGGCAGCATTTTCCCCCCAACCCTCACCCCTACAACCATCAGTGACCCACTGATGCCAATCAACTCCCAGCCCCATCTGTGCCCCCAGCCCACACAAACCGCAGCAGGGGATGTCCTCCTCAGTGGAGGAGGTCTGGGTGTCCTCGGGGGATGGCTTCTTCTTGGAGAAGCTGATGATCCTGGTGATTTTCTTCCCTGCTGCCCGGCTCATTGAGCCCTTCAGGTCAGCCAGGCCGCCCTTTTTGCCTTTCCCTGGAAGGACAGGGTAGCTGTGTGACCCTGCTGCGTGTCCTGGCATCCCACCTGGCTGCAGAAGATGCTGCCCAGCTGTGGGCACACAGCTGGCCTGGCTGTGTGGGTGGTGGGGACAGTGACTGTACCGTGCTCGCCGTGCTCTCTGCGGGTGGCTGGGGACCCGGTGTCACCCATGGCCACACTGTCCGAGTCTGAGGTGTGCTTCTCCTGGGACAGGCGCTGTGGGAGAGCAGAATCCCATCAGCATCACCCCCCAGGCACTGCCAGCCCTTCATCCCCCTGCACAGGGCTGGGATATCCAGCTCCTGTTCCCCTTCCCAGCCCCACAGAGCCGCTGTGAGAACAGGAAGGGCTCCTTATGCAGCCCCAGGAATTTGAGCTCCTCCAGCCCTGTGTTCCCCAGGAATTTGAGCTCCTCCAGCCCTGTGTTCCCCAGGAATTTGAGCTCCTCCAGCCCTGTGTTCCCCAGGAATTTGAGCTCCTCCAGCCCTGTGTTCCCCAGGTTTGTCCACAGCAGCCCCTGGACAGGGCCCTTAGAAACCATCACCTTGTCCAGCTCCATCTTGCACGGCATCACTGGGGAGGTGGGGGCTTCCACCCCTCCTGCTGCTGGACTGCTGGCCTCCTTAATCACCTGCAGAGACAACCCCAGCTGTCACTTCAACGTGACCTGAGGGCCAGGGCTGCCCTCCCTGGCCCAGCTCCTTCACTACCAGAGCCAGGCTGAACCAGGGGGACAAGTCCTGGTCCTCACAGCTCAGGGCAGCAAACCCAGCTCGGGACTGCTCACACCGTGGCCCCTTTGAAATTTCAACCAGTTTTGTGGATTTTGCCAGGGATTTTGGCAATCTCAGAAGGATGAGACTTAGGTGCCAAGCCAGCATCATCCTGCCAGCACAGGACACCTTGTGACACCGTTTTAAGCCGTGGTGTGTTCTGGGTGTGTAAAACAACCCTGTTCTCCCACACTGGGGGTGACAGCTGCATTGGGCTGTGCTCAGAGGCTCCTTCCCCGCAGCCCCCGCTTCCCAGCCCCGAACAAAGGCAGGAAAGGGCCCTGGGGAAGAGGAAAGGGAGAGCAAACATCCCCCAGCCAGGGCTATCAGCGCCAAAGCCACCCAGGCCCTGGGAAGTGGCTGATAAGAGACAGGAGCAAAGCCCCCTTCCCCGTCCAGCCATTCCCAGGACAACCCCCTCCCCAGGTCAGGCAGGGAGGGTGCCAGGGGCAGTGGGGGTGCCCCTGGGAGGAGCAGTGGTACCTTGAGCCACTCCTCAGCCTGCTCCTTGCTCTGCACTGCCAGCACCAGCGCCTCGGCCCCCGGCAGCGAGAACCGCAGCTCGTGCTTCTTGCGCCGCCCGTCCTTGGGGACGTAAATGACGTTGCAGGTGCTCAGGGGCACCTCCATGTGTGGCTGCCGGTCCTTGGAGCTTTTGTAGCACTAAGGGAAACAGAGAGAGCTGCTCAGGGCTCAGCCAAACCTGCCTGGTTGGCTGAGGAAGGCCCCAGACCCGTGTTGGGGGAGTCTCACAGGTGGCATGGGGTCTCAGGATCCCTCGCTGGTGGCACAGGACTGAGGGTGCCCTCTCACTCCGTGGTGTCCCAAAAACAGGGCAGCCCTCTGCTCCCTTGTGAGGAAAGCAAGGGCAGCTGCTGCTTGGGTGGCAGCCCTGGGGCAGGGGCTTTGTTTGCATGGTGCTTTTTCCCTTCAGCTTGGGCTCAGCCACCCTCCCAAGCCCCCAGGGGGTTTCTGTGCCCCCAGGCCAGGCTCACCAGCAGTTTGCCATCCCGGATGATGGTGAGCTGCTTGGCCCACTGCCCAAAGCGCTTCTTGCGCAAGAGGAAGGCGCAGATCCGGCAATCCTTCACCAGGTTCATGGAGGCCTCCTCCGAGGGCCACTGGTGTGTCAGCTGCTGGCACTTGCCCTCCTCCTCCTCCTCGTCATAGGACTCGTAAGAGCTGCTCATGGCATCCGAGTCATTGTCTGGAAGGAAGCAGAGGAGTCACCCCAAAAGGTGCCACACACCCTGCCAGGGCTCCCCATGCCCAGCAGGCTCCAGACAGAGCTGGGCTGGGTGGATTCCGTGTCATCCTCTGGAAACTGCAGCGTTTGGCACCAGCCAGCTCCATTTCCCCTGGAACCCCAGCAGGATGCTCGTGGGCCGAGTGCCAGCCCCAGGTGCATCGATCCAGAGCCCTGGGCTGCTTCATTTCTTTGCAAGGCTCGCACTTCGAAATCCTGCTTCTCCAGCCTCAACCCCAGCAACCCCAGCCCCTTGCTCAAGCCCCACCTCCGGCTGGACTTTGCCAAAGCTCTCCCCTCCCTGTCGAGGACACCCAGATACCTACAGGAATTTTTCTGCTCCCCGTTTATCCTGGTGACAGGATAGCTGCTGTCTGCATCCTCGTAATAGCCATCCTCGATGGAGTTGGGGGGGCTGGAGCTGTCTGCAGGGGAAGCGGAGGGAGCTGCACCCTGCTGCACCCTCATGGGTGCTCAGTGGGGCACAGCCGAGCACATCCCCCCAGGGCATCTCAGCACTGGTCCTCCCATGGCTCTAATCTCTCCCCTTCACCTCATTCCCAGCCTGGCTGGAGCAAACAACTCCTTGCAGCACCCAGTGGGATGGAAGGGGAAGGGAGCGGGACAGGGGCGATGCTGCCGGGAGCAGCGGCAGTTCCTCCCCCAGGATGAGCAGTCCAGCACACTGAGAGCTGCCTGCTTTTTCGGGGAGGTGAGGGATGCAGTGGGCAGCTCGTGGGGCTCCCCTCACCCTCCTGCTGGCCTGGATGGAGCAGGACTCACTGCGGGAGGTGATGTACTCGGGGGCCTTGCCAGGGCCCAGGGGCAGCGCTTCCTCGTAGTAATCCTCAGGAGGGGGAGTGGTGGGCAGTGGAGGAGCAGGATCCACAGGAACCTAGAGCAGAAACACCTCCAGCACGAGCCTAGGCAGCAGGAGCCCCAGCAGGGCACAGGAAGGGTCCCACCCTGGCCACTGCCACCTCCCCATGCAGGGGACAGCCAGGCACATACAGGTTTGGGGCTCTGGTTCCTCGCCAGCTCCAAGCCAGCGCCGTCACTGGTGTCCCCCTCCTCCTCCTGCATGTCCTGCAGGTCCCGCAGGTCACAGTCTGCACGGGGCAAACAGAGGGTGAAGGGAGCAGGAAAGCAGAGCTGGACACCCCAGCTTTGCCCTCCAGGGATGTCCATCTGCGGCCCTTCCCTGGGAAGGTGCTCGGAGATGGGAATCACTGGGAAACACAGCTGGAGCGTGGATTCCCTCAGGGCAAGCCCCCAAACAGCTGCAAGGGAGCAGAACAAGCACCCAGAGCGATGATGCCCACTCTGGACACGAGGATGTTGCTGTCACCCTTCTTCCAAAGGACCCCAGGAGCTCCAGCTCAGCCACACGTACCAAACTCCTCAAAGAGGGACTCCACAAAGCTGGTGCCATTGCCCAGGGACGCTGTGTTGACGTACATGTAGTCCACATCCTTCCCTGGAATCGAGGGGGATGCTCTGAGCCTGGGGCAGGCACTGGCACAGCCCAGGGACACAGAGCATGCAGGAACCCCCAGGGATGCTGCCGCTCCCCCAGGAGGCTGGGGAAGGCTGGGAAGCCCCAAGTGGACGGTGCCATCCTTCCCACAGAAACCCCTGCACTCAGCACAAACCCAGGGCAGGAAAAGCTCTGGGAAGCGGCGCTTCCGCGGGGAGCAGCCCTCCTGCATGCAGGGCAGGGCTGCTCCTGGGGCAGGGAGGAGCTGGGAAGGGAAAGCAAAGTGCCCTGAGGGGGCTGAGCAGGTGCTGGGCTCATCCCTGCCCTGCAGAAACTTTTCTCTGCACTGCTGGGGACACCCACTGCCTTTGGGAACAGCCCCTGGCCACCACAGGAGAGGGACACGGACCTGCAGGCGGCTGCAGCTTCTGCAGGATGCTGGAGACAGCCAGCTTCTTCTCCTGCGTGGTGGCACTCAGGTACTCGTGGTCCAGCAGCTTGAGCAGAATGCTGAGCTCTGGCAGGAGCTGGTCCAGCACTGAGGGGAGCAGGAAAAAATCCCATCAGCCAGGGGGATGTTGGGATGCTGGGGTTGAGACAAGGCAGCATGGGCTGGAACTCCAGCAAAGCTGGAGCTCTGGACAGGGCAGAAAGATCTGCAGTTCCTCCTAGTGCAGGATCCCTCCTCTTGGCAGCCACCAGACATCCTCCCAGCACAGCTGGGGTGGCACACAGCTGGCCTTGGCTCTCCAGGGACAGGAGCAGAGGCAGCTCATACGTGCTGACAGATGGGGATGGCTCAAAGGAGGGCACCTGGACACTTCTAGGGAGTCACCCACCCTCCTGCTGCCCCAGCTCAGCCAGGAGCTCCCACAAAGGGAGCAGAGACTGTGCAAGCTCAGTGGCCCAGCAAACCCCAGGCCGTGGGGTCAGCAGCATCCCCACACTCCCAGAACACCCCAAACCCCAGCCTGTGGGGTCAGCAGCATCCCCACACTCCCAGGACACCCCAAACCCCAGCCTGTGGGGTCAGCAGCATCCCCACACTCCCAGGACACCCCAAACCCCAGCCTGTGGGGTCAGCAGCATCCCCACACTCCCAGGACACCCCAAACCCAGGCTGTGGGGTCAGCAGCATCCCCATCCCCTGCCACGTGTAGGACACATCCTGTCACAGCCACCAGCTCGGTGTCAGGCTCTGGGCCAGCCACGGGCACAAGGGCAGCCTGGTTTCTGTCAATAGTGCCAAGGCAGGCAGGGAGGGGCAAGGGGACCCTGCAGGGCACCAGAGCTGAGGGTGCTCGATGAGCCAGGGCTGCTGCAGGGGCTGCAGTGCCCCGAGCTGGGCACACTCAGCACGGACACAGCTCTGAAGGCGCCTTTGTTTCTCCCCAGCTGAGCTGTCCCCTCCATCTCCCTTGTTAAACATCCTCCAAAATCCCAGGGAGGGAGGGAGGGGGCAGTCAAAGAGGCCTGTGATGCCAGCAGGGCGTGCTGGGCAGAGCCCAGGGAGGGCAGGGAGGCAAGGGAGTCATTTCCTACACTCAGTCTGAGGGAGCTCAATGGGGGCTGAAGGGAGTGAGGGGAGATTGCTCCGGGGGGACAGCAGGGGATGGTGTGACAGCCAGGGTCAGGCTAGGAGCAGCACAGACACTCCTGCAAGAGCTCTGGGAGCGGGCACAGACCCGCAGAGCTGGCCCAGGGGACAGGGGACACATCTCCTGTGCTGGGGTGGGCACTGGTGTCAGTGCCCCTGGAGGCTCTGAGCAGGGCTGAAAGTGGAGCCTGTGTCCCCTGCTCTGGGACACCTCCAGCCCTGGTGCTGGCTCCCACCTGCTGCTCTCTGCTGGGCCTTCCCCTGCATCCAAAATCTGTGGGAACACCCCCACTGCCCTGCATTCCGGCTTTAAGCACCCCAGGACAGAGAGGGACACCAGAAACTCCCTCCTCACCACGTCTGCAGCATGTCCCAGGCAGGATGGGAGATGTCCACGAGGTCTCTGCGCCTGGGAAGGCCAGGACCTGTGGCAGCAGATGGCTTTAGCATTAACCAACAGGCCTGGGTGGGCTGGGGGGACCCAGGCGACAGCGCCAGGACAGTGCTGCAAAGGAGCTGCATCCCCTCCAGCCCCTCTCTCCACCCTACAGCAGGCCAGCTCTATTTTTAGACCCCACAAGTGTTCCCCTCCTCAGGGACCCTGTTCCCAGCACAGAGATAAGCTCTGGACACAGCCTGCAGCTGCAGAGCCTCCCTGCCCCTCCCTGGCTCTGCTCCAGCACAGCAGCAAAAACCAGGTCCTGCTCCAGTAACCTGCAGAGAGGAGGAAGAGGAGGAGGAGGAAGAGTCTCTGGCCAAGCCAAAGCAGGAGTTTCCTGGTGCAGAGACCCAGCTTGTGCAAGAGGAGAGATAAGACAACCCCATGGAGTTCTCACTCCAAGAAAAGCCCAGTCTGCAGCTTGAGAGAGCCCCGGGGAGGGGAGATGCTGAATCACAGCTCTGAAATGCAGTGGGAGGTGCACAGGGACCCCCATCCTGTGGCCACAGCTCTCCTGCCTCCGGCCACGCTTCCTCTGCGCCAGGTGACGGCTGGGGCCGAGGGGGAAATCGGATGCTGGGACTAACAGCCATTGTTTGTAGCTAAAATAAAACCCAGGCACAAAGAAATCCTTCCTGTTGGCAGGGCCCTTGGCTGCTCTGCCTGCCAGCACAGGGCTCCTTACAGCTGCCACCCGCAGCAAACCAGCGCTGAGAGCTCCTGGGATGCCCTCAATAGGTGGGGACAGCACCCAGTGACACCCCAGCCCCTGGGGCAGCCCTGCAGGGAGGTGCCTGTGGGACAAACAGAGCCTGAGCAGTTCTCTGCAGCGCACAAACCCTGCTTCACCTGTCCTCAGGTGGATGTGGAGCCACACAGCGCTGGGACGTGTCCCCAAGCCTCGCTGGGTGCCCCAGCATGGGCATCACCAGAGGGGTGAGATGCTGGCAGCCCCCTCCAGCCCCACCAGCGCTGCTCTTTGGGGAAGCCCCCAGCCTCCTGGGCGCTTTGCTGAGCTCCCAGGGCAGTTCCTGCTCCCATTCCCACTCCCAAGGAGGTTTCTTCCCACTGGGGAGGAGGATGTGCCTCGGTGGGGGTGGCTTGGCGCTCCCAGAATTGTTCCTTTGTGCAGGGGACAGGAGGACAGAGCTGCCTGCACCCTGCCCGCAGCCACTGCTGTGGCACTGCCCTGCCAAGCGGGCAGCAGAAGGGCAGAGCTCGGCCCTGGAGGTGGCAGGAGCCAGCCAGGCTCAGCTGCCATCACTCAGCACCTGCTGGCTCTGGGGCAAACTGAGGTCGGCTGCTAAGGCCAGGAACAGCAGCCTGGAAAATGCCTCCTCCTCCTCCCAGCCCGTCCTGCTCCAGGCCGGAGGGGTTTTAGGGAAAATCCAGCCATTAATGATCACACTGGAGCCCTGGCAGCGTCCCCTAAGAGTGGAAGATTTGCTGAGGGGCCACTCAGTGCATGAATCATCTCCTCCCTGCAAACAAGGGCCCCTTGAGTGGGGCGGATGGGGGGAGCCTCTGACTCTGCATCCAACAATTCCAGCAGGAGCCGAGCACTCGGGGCTGGCTCCTGCCTGGCTGGGACCCTGCCACCCTCCCTGGCCCCCCCCCGGGATAACTCACAGGATCCTGCTCCCAGCTTGGGTGCTGCAGCATCCCTGGGTGTTGAGGAGCACAAGGCAAGCTCAAATCCCATCTCAGCACCTCCCCATGGCCCCACCAAGCAGGCAGAGCAGCCATGCACAGCTCCTGGGGCCCTCATCATCCTGGCCTTGCAGGAATTTATACCCTTAGCTTTGGACAGCCTTGGAAAATCAATCTTGGGACATGGGCATGAAACCTGATTGCCTCAGCGGGCACCAGGAACCCTGGTTCTGCCTCCAGGGCAGCAGCTTCTGCCCTTGCACAAGGAGCCCGCGGGTTTGCAGGTTCTAGCCCTGGGAGAGGGGCAGCTGAGCCACCAGGATGGTTGGAAAGCACAAAGGGTGCCCTGCAGAGCCACCAGGATGGTTGGAAATCACAAAGGGTGCCCTGGCTGAGTGCTCCAGCCAGCCCAGTGCTGACAGCAGCTCTGGGGATCCCATTCCCGTCCCTTTCCCAGCTCAGCCTTTCCCCTGGTGCTGGAGGGTCCTGGCCTGTCCCAGTGCCTCTCCAGCAGTCTCCTCTCGCCAGGACAGACAGCCCTGCACAAAACCTGAGCTGATGGGCTCTCACTCACCCAGCAGAGCCCAGCCCAGCACTGCTCCCTCAGCCGGGCTCTTCCCAATGCCCTGCCCCAGCCTGGCCCACTGCACAGAGGGGTTCTGGGTCCTCAGCACCTCCCAAAAAAGCGAGGAGAGCAGAGGGAGCTGTGGGATACACCCGGAGTGGGAACTGGGCACAAGCAGGACTCCAAACATCCCCGTGTGCTTTCCCGGAGAAGACACACTTCCCACATCCTCCTGCCGGCGTTACACGAGCACACCGGAGGCCTGCATGGAGGGAAGGGTAATTAGGGGCTGATGGAGCGTGCAGAGGGCAAAGACTGTCACCTGCACTGGTGTCACCTGCAGCTCAGCTCGCACTCTGCAGGGAGCACCACGCACTCCGAGGGGCTGGAGAAGCCTCTCCCGCTGTAATTCATGTGCAATAAATGGGAGATGGAGAGCAGGGGACCCCACCCAGCCCCAGGAGGACATCCCAGGAGGTGCCAGGACAGCCCAGAGGGAGAGGTGCTGCCTGCAGCTGGGCCCTGGCTGGGTCCGGGCTCTCCTGGTGCTGCCACACCTGGAGCACAGCTGTGGGAGGAGGATCCCCCTCAATGCCAGCCCCTCAGCACACTCCCCTGGGCACCCCAGCCCTTGGGCACCCCCAGCACAGCTCTGAGACATCAGAGGGACAGAGGCTCCCTGAAGTGACATCGCTGCTGGGAGAGCCCCTGGGACAGCCCCTGCTGGGCTGCAGGACAAGTCCTTCCCCACAGCAGCTTCAGGTAATTATTAACAGGCTGATTAAATCACCAGCAAGCACCTCCTGTGTGACCCAGGCCGCCAGTGGCCCCCCCGTGCCCCGGGCTGTGGCAGGACCCCTTCTCCAGGGGCTGTTCCCCCCTTTCTCTGCCTCCTGGAGAAGTTTGTGGCTGTTTGCTTGAGCTCACCCACAACAAACTTCATCCCCCCGACCTGCAGGCTGCAGCTACCCCCACCCCAGAGGGGCAGGGGGTGGTTTCTGGGTCGTTCCTCTCACAGCTCAGCACAGCGAGCAAATAAAATCACCCAGGTGAGAGATCTCTGAGTGACCCTGCTGTGTCCCCAGAGAGGCCAAACTCTGCTCCTAACCCCAGGGACGAGGGGTTTCCAGCTCCAGCTCAACACAGCAGCCCTGGAAAATCCCATGGAGCAGGTTAATGCTCCCAGGCTGCATTTCAGGACTCGGTGCCAGGCTCTGCAGGCTCATGGCAGGATGCTCCAGCCTGGGAGCAGGGCTCGGAGGCTGCTGGCTGGAAAACACATTTAAATAATGAATGAAAAGGAGAGGTTTGAGATGCCCTTTAAAGGAATCGTCAGGCAGGGGCGAGACCTGCTGAGTAATGTATAAAAAACAAGCTTCAGGCAGAGGAGAGATGTTAGGATTACTCAGAACCCAGAATAAACTGTGTTTCCTCCAACCAAAATTCTGGTGTTGGCCTTTTCCAAACAAACTCCAGCAACAGGTCGGCCTGGGCTCCTCTCCAGCCCAAGGAGAGGCCCTGGAATGGTGCCCCAAGCTTTTGCCTACCCCTATGCCCACGCTCTGTGGTGGGCAGAGCAGTGGGAACCTCCCTGGGTCACACCTGCACCCTGTGGGGACCTGGAGCTGTCACCTCTCCAGAGCCCTTGGTGTCCTCCAAACCTCAGCCTCCAGGAGAGTCAGAATTCCAGCTAAGAGCAGGAATTCCAGCTAAGAGCAGGAATTCCAGCTAAGAGCAGGATTTCCACTTAACTGCAAGCATTCTAGAGGGAAACCCCAATTCCCACCAGTCCACGCCACCACCCAGGGCTGGATCCAGCCCCTACATCCCCAAAATCTCCTCTGGTGGGGGTGGAAAGCTCTCTGCAGCCCAAAAGACACTTCTCCATGTACTTCATATCCCCATTCCCCAAAGCCAAGTTCCAAAATGCCTCGGATGCAATTCCCAACCTGCAGGAGTGAGGCCATCAGAGCTGGCACATCTTGGGAGGCAAAATCCCACGGGGAGGTTGTGCCAGGATCCTGAGAAGGAGAGGAGGATCCAAACCCTCACTGAGCAGAGTGTGGGCAGCGATTTGCAGGAAGGAGCTGGTGGCTCAGCGTTCCCAAATCCCACTGCACTCTCCCAAATGCCTTCAACAGCAGGATGTGGATCTTTCTTGACAGAGCTGGCAGGAGGAGAAACCACAGATCCCAGTGGGGGAAATACCCCTGTGCACCTGGGGGAGGGAGATGTGCCCAGCACGCAGCCCCCAACCTTGGCATCCTTGCCCTGACCCCGACAATGCCCAGCAGCTCCAGAGCTGAGCTGGACACGAGTCCCTCTGCCTGCTGGGGGGGTTGGGACCCTCTCCGTGGCCACCTCAGGCTGTCCCCATGTCCCCAGGCACGGCAGAGGGTCCGTGTGTGGGGGCTGGGGCCGTGCTGCCCCGGAGGACCCTCGGCGAGCAGGATAAGCGATATTTTCTCAGCCCTTCCCTTTCCTTCCCTTGCCAAGCTCCGCCGGTAGCATCAGGTGCAGCGGCAGGGCCGCCATCCGACAGCATTTCCTACCCGATTAACCCCTGCAGGGCAGGGCTGGAGGGGCAGGAAAACCGGGATATCCCAGCGGGAAAGGTGACAAAGTGTGACCGAGCGGCTCTGGGCACTGCCGGTGGCTCCAGCAGGGCTGGGACTGGTTCAGCTGCTTTTAACCCCGGGGCACCCAAACCAGCCCTCAAACCTGTTGCTACTTAAGTTCTGTTTCTTAGTTCTGTCCTTCACAACCAGGGTTTCCTAAAATTTTGGACCACGTGAAACGAGCAGCTGTTCCTCCATCACTAACTTGGGTGGGTTTAATGCTCAAACAAAGCCCCGGAGAAAGACAAAGCCATTCTTCAAAGCGCTCCTTACACATCTCCTGCTAATTGCCAGCAATCAGAGCATACCAGCGTCTCCCCGAGCTCCCTCTTATCGCTTCCAGGATCAAATGCACATGAAAACCACTTCAAAAAAAGGGAAAAAAAATGATTTTGAGCATGGAAACCCCTTGTAGCAAAGCTGGTTTTGTTCTGAACTGTTCGGAAATGTCAGTGTTTTCCCTCGCCTGCCAAAGATCTGGCTTTGATGCCACGGGAGCATTATCAGGAGCAGGGAAGGAGGGGGCTGCAGCAGCCGTGCTGCGGAGGGAGGCTCAGAGAGGTTATTTTATCCTTCCCCGCTGCAGATTGTCAGCCCAGGATGAAGAATCAGACCTGAGCTCCCCAAATGCCGCTGCTTTCAGCACCTCGGGGTGGTGACAGGCGGCTGCTGCCTGCCGGGGTGCCCTCCCTGCTCTGTCACCTCGTGGGTGCCAGCCCCTTGTTTGTGCAGTGAAGTTTCCAGCCCCACGGTCTTGTTGCTGGCCTGGGACAGTGACATTTAATAGATATTTTACAGGATGGAGAGTTGTGTCATTCACTTTTAATTAATTCCTTAAATGCAGGAGGAGATGTGTTCCTCATCGGGGAGTTTGTGCCAGACTAGATAATAGGGAAGGGTTAAGGGGTTTAGGACATGAGCCTGGGATGCCAGAAACCACTTCAAGCCTCCACTCTGCTCCACTGTTATCTCCTGTCCCCAGCAAGTGATTTGGCTACTGAACAACAGGCAGAGCTGGGGCTGAGCTCAGTGTTCTCCTCTGAAAAGGCTTCCCACTGCTTGGGGTGAGACAGCTCCATCAAAACCTTAAACAAAGTTTTCCTGGGCAGGGATAGGAACCTCCTGCAGACCCGTGGGAGCTCAGGCACTGCCAAAGGGCACGGCAGCCTCACAGCTCAGCACGTTTGCACAGGAAAAGAGCATTTCCAGGTCAGCAGTGGGAAAGAGGCAGGTTTTCCAGGACAGTCCCCACGGCTCCTGTCCCTCAGTGTCCTCCCCCTCTCCAGCAGCCCCTCTGTGCCCCTCCAGAGCTGCCAGGAGGCTTCACACGGACCCAGGGCTTCCCTGCTAAGGAACACTGCAGGATACTGGAAAAGTCCAGAGGGGCAAACAACTCCAGCGCTTCATCAGCATCCCCAGGGCCGCCCTCCCACCCTGTTTTACCCACCCCAGGGGGCTCAGCCCCCTTCCCCAGCACGGCCGGGCTGGGAGCAGGCGGTGGCGGAGTTTCCAGCGGAAGGAATGGCTGCAATGCGGGGCAGAGCTCGGCACTTGCCCGGCGCTAACAGCTGCCCCGGGCTGTGCTTCTCGGCAGCCCGGAGCCCTTCCACCGGCAGGATTCCTGCTGCCAGCTCGCAGGAATGATCCCGGCTCCCTCCCACCCGTCCTGCAGCCTCCCCATTCCTGTGGGCGAGCTGGAGCCAAGTTTATCCCTGACACATCTCGGCCGGCTTTGCTGGATTTAGAGCCCAGATAAGTTTGGGGCAGGACCTAAATTCTGGTGGCTCCAAAGGTCAGGGAAGAGACACTAATGAGGGAGGAGAAGCCGTGTGTGAGCACAGGCGTGTTTGAGCGAAGAATTGCCTCCCAAATCACACACTGGGAGCTGGGTTCTCCATCAGCACAACCTGAAACAACTCTGCCATCAGCACCGTTCCCCCCGAGAGCTGGGCCACCAGAAAAAACTGGCAGATAACAAAACCAGGATACAGCAGGGCCTGAGCAGAGCTCCAGGTGAAGAAACCCGTCCCCAAAGGCTGGGAATGGGCACAGAGCTCCTGCATAACACCAGACCCACACTTCCACTGGGGAAGGGAACCTTCCCTCCGCAGTCCCAGGCCCCAGAGGGATCCAGCGGCTCTGGCTGATGAGCAGGAGGGGCTGGGGGAGGTTTACATGAGCAAAGAGCCATTCAGGTGCCAACAGCAATTCATCACAAGCACTCAAGGCAGGCAGGCACTGCCATGGCAGGCACCAGCCAGGGGGATAAAACAGCTCTTCCCTGGCAGGGTCAGCCTGTGGAGAGGCCAAACCATGCCAGACATGGCTCCCTCAGCTGGACATCCCCTCCTTCCCTGCCACGAGGTGCTAGGTTTGGTTTTTGGGGCGGGCTGAGGTGCAAGGAGGGCATTTCCCATCAGCTCACACAGCAGGAGAATGGGGGAGCCGAGACTCTGCTCCCCCTGCCCAGCAGCGATGTCCCCCCTGAAGGACAGCTCTGGCACCAAGTGCCACTTGCCAAAGCTCCCCTCCTGCCACAGCTCCCTCATTCAGAGCTGGCAAAGCCGCCCTGGCCGGACGCAGCCACAGGGGAGGCTGTCCCTGTCACCGCCCCTGTCCCCTCCCGGGCCGCTCCCCATGCGCTGACACCGCGCCTGTGTTTCCAGCAGTCCCAAACTCCTCCGAGCTGTTTCCACTGCGGAAACGCCACCCCATCCTTTTACATCGGCAAGGGGAACTCTTGACCCCGGGGTGTCTGTGGTGCTGACCCAGGGCTGCAGGCTCAGCACTCCTGAGCCGCCCTGGGACTCCAGCGTGGCGCAGCCAGAGGGGCCCCTGGCCACTCTCTCATCGTTTTTGGCCAGTGTTTCTGTCACACGTCCAAGGACAGGTCAAGGGCCAGGACCCCCGTGCTCCATCATGTCACCACCTGCTCCTCCTGTGAGCCCCGGGCTGCAGTCGGCAGCAGCAATCCCCCTGCAAAGCTCCCTCTGCTCGCTCCAGGGTCCTGGCAGCCCCAGCAGAAAGCCGGGACCTTCTCTGCAGAGCTGGCCCAAAGCCCCGGCAGGTTCATACAGATCCCACATCAAAGCCCAGGAGCTCGGGGAGCCCGGTGCCACGGGCTGCAGGCGGGAATGGCGCACGTGTGGGAAGGCAGCTGCTCCCCAGCAGGGTGGGGGTCAGCCCCTCCGTGGCTTTGCCAGACTCGCGGCGTCTTCCCCAGCCAGGGAAACCCTCTGAGCCCGATCAGCTCCATCGGGGAACGCCACCGCCCTTTCCACGACCACAATTTCCCCTAACAAGTGCTTACACCCCACAGCCTCCCTTGCAGGCTCCTGGAGCTTTACCCGTCCGCCCAGCAAAGAGAAACTGGTTCCAGTTCGTGCTCCAGCCGGCCTTGCTGGGGCACTGGAGCAAAGACACGCTGGGAGCAGGGTCCCACATGGGGACCCGCTTGGCTGGGACGGGACGCGCGACCCGCGATTCCCGGCGCCTGGCACGGGCATCGCCTGTGCCCTCCGCGCTGTGCTCCGGGGGGGAATGCGCGTCCCATCTCATCCCGTCCCATCCCATTCCAGCCCGTCCCGTCCCATCTCATCCCGTGCCATCCCATCTCATCCCGTGCCGTCCCGTCCCGTGCCGTGCCCTCACCGCTGAGCCTGTCCATGGTCCGGAGCCGCGGCAGCCGCGGCCGCCCCGGGAGCTGCGGGCGGGGAATGTCCCGGGCAGCGGCCGCCCGGCGGGGCCGGCTCTCGCTCGGGGCGGCCAATCCCTTCAGCCGCCCCTCCTTCCCTCCCTCGCTCTGTGAGCGGCAGCGCCCAGCACCGGCACGGCCCGGCACGGCACGGCACGGCACCGGGGACAGCCTGCCGCGGCTGGGGTCCCTCTGCACCCTGCATCCCCTGGGCACCCTGCATCCCCTGGGCACCCTGCATCTCCTGCACCCTGCATCCCCTGGGCACCCTGCATCCCCTGCACCCTGCATCCCCTGCATCTCCTGCACCCTGCATCCCCTGCACCCTGCATCTCCTGCACCCTGCATCCCTGGCAGGAGGAGCCACCAGCCCGGGAGGGATTGGGACTCAGGATCTCTCCTTGGCTCCCTGGGGTCCCCACAGCTTCTGGCCCCTGCCCCAGTCTCTGCAGTTCAGATCCTGAAGTGCCCCCAGTCCTGGCCATGTCAAGGCAGGGATGGATTTAAGGAGCCTGGAGTGAGATCCCACTTTCCTGCCCTTGTGCCCAGGGCCTTTTCCACCTGTACCCCACAGCAGAAGGGGATGGGACACCCCATCCAACGCCCATCCTAAAGCCCTGCTCTCTGCCAGCCCCAGGCACCGTGGCTGCAGCAGGAAAATCCTCCCCTCTTGTCCCTGAGGGGCAGCAGTGACAGACACCACGTCTGGGGAGAAGCCAGGCATCGACACAGAAACCACAGGAAAAGAAACACAGAGCATCAAACGATGTGCAAGACTCCAATTCACTCTCAGGGGTGCAGAGAGGGCCCCTGTGCCCCTGTACAGCCCCGAGAATCATACAGAGCTGCAATATAGAGATCTCTCTATGTATATATTTATAGGTATGTATATATTTATAGTGCACTGCATTTAAAACAGCCGGGCCTGCTTCTTCAACTCGTTCCTCTTCCACAGCGCCAGGCGGTCGAACTCGGCCATGGTCATCCCGAAGATCTGGTAGAATTCCTCCTGGGACAGGTGCCTCTGGGGAGAAATGGGAGGCTGGGCCAGGCCTGGGCACCTTCCAGGGCCAAGCAGGGCATCTGAGGGCATCCCCTGCCCACTGGGACAGGGGGTGACACAGCCCCCAGCGCTGCCTCCCCCTGCCAAAGGCACAGGGACAGCTCTGCCCAGCCAGAGGAGCAGCAGGAGCACAGGGACAGTGCCCTGACACTCGTGGGCTCCTCAGCAGGTGTGGAGATGCTCCTCACACGGCCACCAGCCCCACACACTGCGTGCCAGGGCCACCCTGTGGGGTCAGGGCCCTCTGTGCCCCGATTGTCCCCAGGGAAAAAGGCTTTTCTCACCTCCAACCGAGTCCTGTCCACATCTTTGGGCAGCTGGTTCCTCCCCCTCGTCTTCACCAGGAGCAGCTCGTAGGGGTAAATCTGCACGGGGACAGGGACACATGGGCAGCCAACAGGTATTTGGGGCACACTTGGGAATGAGGGCAAGGCCTCCTGCTGTATTTAGCAGGGTTTGGGCGGCACAGCTGCCTCCAGGGCTTGGATGGGACAAGGAGAGGTGGGAATTGCTCCTGGAGTGGCTCTGATCCACCCTGAATCTCCATGGTGGCTCTGGAAGAACCTGCTCGCTCTGCAAAACCAGGAATGAGCCAGGCATGAGCGAGAGCAGGGAAGCACCAGCACAACCCCCCTGATCTGCTCCTCACCCAGGGCTCAGTTCTGCTCAGCCTGCACCTGGGACCTGGCAGGAGGGGAGGGACTCTGGTCTGAGCCCTACAGACTGGGCTGTCAGGTCGAGGATAGAAGTGGAACAGATTTAGAGGGCAAATCTTCCCCTCTGAAGAGCTTGGGGACACATGCACACATCCCTGGGACTCCCACCTCTGCCTGGTGGCCACTCCTCGCAGCAGAAAGCTCTTACCTTGTACTCTGTGGGGAGAGAAAAGCCAGAGGTGAGCTCCACTGACCCCGAGGCTGTCACAGATCCCCTCTGTTCTCCCTCCAGCCCCCTTCCCACCTGCTGGGGGGGTCTGGCAGCCCCACAGCCCCTCCCCTGCAGGGTCCCCGCGCCCCCCTCACCTCGCATGCCCCAGTTGACGGCGTTGGTGCTGTCGTAGTGGAACAGCTCCGCGCTGGGAGGCTGTGGGGAGAGGGGCAGTGAGAGGGAGCCTCCTCCAGACACTGAGAGCCACCTCCCACGTCCCCAGGGGAGCACACCAAGGTCCCCCCACCCAGAAGAAGTGACAAGGCCAGGTCCCACAGAGGCAGGAGCCTGATCCCAAGCAACCCCGAGCGTGGGGTACTAAAGCAAAGCTCTTCTGCTGGAGAGCAACACCAGCATCCCTCTGGAAATTGCCCTGTGTGGCCAGGATTTCCTGAGCCTGAGAGAGTTTCCAGCCTGGCAGGGGCTGATCTGTTCCCAAGGGAAAATCTTTTGGGAACTTCTCTTTCAAGGAGTGTTGTTTGTAAATAGGTTTTGGCTCTCAGAACAATGTCACACACATGTTCTCAATGGGTTTTTCTCTTGTTCAATGGCACCAGAGAGGTTCCTTTGGCCAGTCATGGTGACCTGTATGGGAACACCTGATAAAAAGGGCTGCAAACCCCAAATAAAGGCTTCAGCCTCACTGGGATCAAACCTCCCTGCTGGGATTTGAACCCACTCTGCTATTTTGTGTCCACTAGTGACAGCCCTGTGCAAGTTTCAGGGCATGGACAGGGCACTTTGGACCCCAAGAAGAGACATTTTGGATTGGCACAGGGCAGCAGCGACAGCAGGGATGCAGAGAAGGGGGAAACAGTGGTGGAAAGGGAGCACTGGGGGCTTGGAGGAGCCTGGGAGAATTGGGAAAGCCTGGGAGAATTGGGAAAGCCTGGGAGAATTGGGAATGCCTGGGAGAATGGGGAAAGCCTGGGAGAACTGGGAAAGCCTGGGAGAATGGGGAAAGCCTGGGAGAACAGGGAATGCCTGGGAGAATGGGGAAAGCCTGGGAGAATTGGGAATGCCTGGGAGAATTGGGAATGTCTGGCAGCAGCAGCAGGCACTTACCCTGTGCAGCCCGTTCCTCCTGTAGGCAGGAAGGGAGGCCGACTTAGAAATGAGGGGATCTGCAAAAAAGGGGCATCAGGAAAAAAGCAGGAATGAGCCTCATAGCCCAGGACAGCCCCCACTGGGCCACCCTCTGCCTCTGTGCTCCCAGCTCTGTCTCCTTCCAGCTCCAGCTCACTTCCAGCCTGGCTGCCTCCCGTGCTGATAATCCTCTCCCCAAAATCCCTTTCCTGTGGCAGCCCAACCACCTCACCCCTCAGAGCAGCACATTCTCCTCTCTCAGCTTCCACGACTCATCCTCTCTGCCCTGCTTCAGCTCTATCCTAACCCAAGCTTTCAAGGGTTTCCTTCTTTGCTCCCTTCTCCCCTCTCTGGTGCCAGCACCTCCTGGGGCTCAGCTCAGGCACTCACCGCTGTCAGCCAGGTAATGTGTTCGGGGAGCTGCAAGGAGAGCAGAGCCGGCTGTCAGGGAGGGCCAAGCACCCCATGCCATGCAGAACTGCCCACTCCCAGCCCCACAGATCCTTCCAGGAGCCCACAGCGCTGAGGGGGCTCCCTGAGTGTCCCCACACAGCTCCGTGAGGGCAGATGTGCCATGAGGAATGAGAGCGTGGAATGGGCAGGGCCATCCGTGCTGCCAGGCTCTGAAGTGTCCCCTCCAAGGTTCCCAGTGGCCACAAGGGCAGGGCTGGGTGCCCTGGGTGCCCTGGGGGCTCTGGGAGAAGAGCAGTGCAAGCCCTGGCGTGCCAGCAGCTCCCAGAGGTGCCAGCCCAAAACAGCTCACAGCAACCCTGGCGTGGCTGTGCTGCCACATTCCCAAAGGATCCTTCAGCCATTCCATGAGGCATTTTCCAGGCTGCCCAGACACCACAGGGCAATGCCCATCCCAGCTGGGCCACAGGGGATGGATGGAGCCCTGCAGAGAGGAAAATTCCCTCCCGAGCCCAGCTCCCTGGCCAGCACCTCCCATCCCATTTTCCCCATCCCATTCCTCCCTCTCCACCCCGCAGACACCCCGAGGGGCTGGGGCTGTGCTGGGGGGGACAGAGGGACAGGGACAGCCTTACAGCCATTGAGGGAGCCCTCGTAGCCCACGGTGTGCAGGGCCTCTCTGCTGCTGGCCGAGCTGCGAGGGGGTGTCCAGGGGTCTGCGTAGGAGTTGGAGCGAGCCTTCATCTCCTCCCTCAGGATCAGCCTCCCGATGCCACTCTGGATCTGGCAGCGGGGAAAAAGCCACCTTGAGCTCTCCCTTTCCCTGCCCAGCCCTGTCTGGCACAGCAAGAAAGGGCACAGCAGCCCCTGGCATGGGCTTGGCACCTCCTGAGGATGAGGGCCTGGGCTGGGCGTGCCTGGGCAAGGGGATGTGTGGCCCTGGAAGCCTTCTAAGAATGCTTTCATAGTTTTAGTTACTTGGCCATGAATGTCCCATAAACACAGGTTGTTTTCCACATCCCTTCTGACAAATGTCACTTGATAAACGTTTGGCTTGACCAGAGTGATTGGAAAGGCGCTAACCTTAATCTCCAATCCCTGCTCATGGCCCAGAATCTATAAAAAACCAAAGGCAGAGAATGAACGTTCCTCCTTCCTGTTCTAACACTACACAGTGCTGGTGTGCTTCATTCCATGTCCTCCAGCAAGGGGACAGATGGCTGAGGGCAGCAGGGATGGTGGTGGCACTTTCCAGGGTGGCAGAGCCTTCACCCCAGAGCCAGCTGGGGATGGTTTGGTGCAGGCTCTGTGCCCAGCAGGGCTGGCACTCACCTTGTGCATGCCCCGGTCGTAGCCATCCTCCTCGCCACCCGACGAGAACCTCCGTGCCCGGGGAGCTGCAAGGGGACACAGGAGGGGTCAGATGGGGACAGAAGTGGGGGCAGGCAGGGGAGGAGGATGTCCCCAAGCTGCATGGGGACAGCTGGCTCCCAGAGACTCCTTGGGTTTTGGGGTCACCTAGGCAGGTATCTCAGCCCAACCTCACTTTTGTGTCCAGACCCAGCTCAGAGCGGGGTTTCCTCCCAGAAAATGTGGAGGCAGGAATTGTGTTTCCCTTTCTCCCAGCCCAAGGGGAATTTGTTACCTTTGGGGGAGCCTTGGAAGGACCAGTACTCCGACTCGGAGTGGTAGTAGGGATCTGGGGAGTAGGCGGGGCTGTACTTGGACGACTGCGCGATGTCCTCGCTGGTTTTGCTCTTGGTGGCTGCAGAGGGGTTGTCTGCAAAAGGAGAGGGCAGGGCCAAGGTGAACATCTGCAGAGACCCGCCCCAAATGAAGGCAAATCCTCCTCCCTCCCAGCGACCGCCAGGGGTTTGTGTCTGGGACAGCACGGAGCAGAGCTGGCAATAATCAGATTTCCAGCTGCTGCCACCTCCTCAGGGGCGCTGAGGTGGGGACAGTGACAAGCAGGGGATGTCACTGATGTGGCCGGGAAGGGACCCAAAGAGCTGAGAGCCCACGGTGCCACAAGGGCTGGCTCCAGTGCCAGCAGTGCCACCGAGCTCCCTGTCCCCAGGAGGAGAGAGGGGATGGAGGAAGGTCCAGATCCAGCAGGGACGGGGCTCTCTGGGTCCTGCCAGGGAGAGGCGGCAGCAGGGGAGGAGCAGAGGGGCTCTGGCAGGGCTGGCTCCTCATGGCAGGGACACACAGGGTGCTCAGGCTGGGGACAGAGCCCCAACATCACACGGGGGAGCCAGGGGGGACTTCAGAGACCAGGAGAGACCCAGGGGAAGAAGCGCCAGGGACAGGAGGTGGCAGAGCCATGCCACCACCTCCGGCAGGCACAGGGGACGCAGCAGGTACTCACAGCAGCAGGAGCAGGCAGCAGCGGCGGCGGGAATTGGGCGGCAGGGAGGGGACAGCCCGGGGAGAGAGAGGAGACACAGTTACTGCCCAGGGGCAGCTGCTGGCAAGAGGGGACAGCGCAAGGCAGCCCCGCTGAGAGCCACCAAACACTGAGGGCCACCGGACAAACACTGAGAGCCACCAAAGAAACACTGAGAGCCACCAAAGAAACATTGAGGGCCACCAAACCAACACCGAGAACCACCAAACAAACACTGAGAGCCACCAGACACCCTCTCCAAGCTGCAACACCCCCCGGAGGTTTCACGCTAGAATTGCCACCCAGGATGAACTGAGTTTTTCTCCAGGGCTGTAGGTGAAACCGCAAATTGCTTTTTTCATCCCTTTTCTGAGGCTGCTCTGACTCCCTTTTTCCCCTGCTCCCACAGCTGTCCCTGGTGTCACTGCCAGCCTTTGCTCCATCCCTCACAACTGGGACACCCAAAGTCACATCTGTCCCCCACCGAGCCCACTCTGCTGCCCGGAGCAGAAGCAGGGGCTCCCACCAAAGCCCAGCACCCAAACCTTGAGCCTGCCCCAGCCCCTGAACGCACCGGTCCCCTCCCCGGGGTGACACGGGGACAGGGACGCAGCAGCCAGACCTTACCGTGGCGCTTGTAGATGGGGGGCTTCCTGTAGATGTTACTCTCGCCAGCGGCTGGTGGGAGAAGAGAGACAGAAAGGGAAGGAAGAGGGGGGAAAGGGAGGTCAGTGTGGGCGTGCTGGGCGCGCAAAGGACACGGCTCCTGCAGGAGCCACCGACCCCACGCCACGGGGCCACCACACAACAGCCCCCGGGCTCACGGTGCCCCGAGAGTGCCCTGGGATTGCTCCGGGATTGCCCCGAGAGTGCCCCGGGAGTGCCCCGGGATTGCCCCGGGTGGGCCCCGAGAGTGCCCCGGGATTGCCCCGGGTGGGCTCCGGGATTGCCCCGGGAGTGCCCCGGGAGTGCCCCGGGAGTGCCCCGGGTGGGCCCCGAGAGTGCCCCGGGATTGCCCCGGGAGTGCCCCGAGAGTGCCCCGGGAGTGCCCCGGGATTGCCCCGGGAGTGCCCCGGGTGGGCCCCGGGCAGGCCCCGGGCGGGCACAGCAGCGCGGTCCCGGCTGCCCGTGACAGGACATGCAGCGAGCGCCCGGCGACAGCATGCACGGGGCGGCGGGCACAGCCTGCCAGCCGGCAGCGAGGCACCCGCGCTGGCACCCGGCCTCCTCGGGCTGCCAGCACCTGCAAGAACCGCCTGCGAGCTACCTGGGGCGAGCCAACAGCAGCCAAAGCCTCTTTCCGCAGCAGAGAGAGAGAAAAGAGCGAGTCGGGAGGGAAAAGCGAGCTGGAGCCTGGCGCTGGAGCAGGCGGAGCAGGGAGGGGGCCATCCATAAACCACCGGGCCAGCGGGAGGGCAGGGCAGGGATGGGATGGGATGGGATGGGATGGGAGAGGAGCTGGGGGAGCCTCTGGGTATCCTCAGGGCACCTGCGATGCGCTGGGGAGGGTGGGACGTTTTTGGGGGCACGGGGAGGTGCCACCACCGGGTCAGTGCGGGGTTGTGACCCCGCTGAGGGGCGATGGGCAGCTCTGCCTGCTTCCCAACCCACTCTCCCTTCCTGCCCGCTCCGTCCCCGTCCCCGTGGGCTCTGCGTGGCCGGGAGCGGGTGGTGGCCCTTACCTGGTGGCCCCCTGCAATCCCTGCAGAAGGGGAGCAGGCATCTGGCAAGCCCAGAAGACTCTGGGGGGAGGGAGC
Organism: Anthoscopus minutus; assembly: GCA_013399455.1. Lineage (NCBI taxonomy): Eukaryota > Metazoa > Chordata > Aves > Passeriformes > Paridae > Anthoscopus > Anthoscopus minutus. Next base: position 92,503 of record VWYI01035446.1, read on the forward strand.
GGCGGGCCCTAGGGGGAGTATAAAATAATCATCTGTAGCGGGTGGGCGCGGAATCGCCTCTGGCACACACGCTCCGGCTGGTGACCCTGGCGGGAGGCAGGGCAGGGGACAGGCTCTCACCAGGGGGACTCATCTTCGTGTACGGGAGCGTGGAGGGAGGACAGGGAAGAGGAAGAAGAGGGAGGGATGTTGCAAGGATCAAGCAGACTCCGGGCGGCTCTGGGAACCTCCCGGTGGTGACGGGGGGTCGGACAAGGAGGAGGGCTCAAGCCGTAGGTCCTGTTTATGGATGGCCTCTAGCAGGGTCGATCCTGCTGCCAGCTGGCTCTAGGCAGGCGGAGCTAGGCATGCGACACAGCGGGGACGGCACATGCGGGCATGCCACGGACACGGCGCTCCCCGGGGCAGCGGGGAGCTCCGGAGCCTACCTGGGATGTGGAAATGCTTGGGCGCTTGGTATGAGGTTGGAGTGGAGGACCTCACATCTAACTGGCTATAGTAGGGGGAGCTGCGCCCGCTCTCGGTGCCTACGCGGGGCCGAGCAGAAGCAGCCGTGAGTGACCGAGAGAGAGAAGAAGAGGCAGAAGAAAATGGGTGTTAAATGCAGCGGTGTTAGAACAGCAGTGTGAGGCTGCGGGCTGACGGGGCCGTGCGCCGGGCTGCGCTCCGGGAGTGGCAGTGCTGGAGCGGGGGAACATTTCCCGGGCGGGATGCGGAGGAAAGAAAGCGCGGTGCGCTGCCAGGAGCGCCGAGCGTGCTGTAGAGCCCTTGGCGGGGCTCTCGGGGAGCTCAGCCCTTCCTCCGGAGCGCAGGGCACGGCCCAGGCTCGCTGCTCCCCTGCCATGCTCCGGGCTCTGCGTGCGTGGGCGAGGAGCTCCTGGGCACAAGCGCCCTCCTGCACAGCCCTCCCGGAGCCACCAGCGCAGCTGAGGGGGCTTCACCAGAGCTGGAGGTCACCTGCCTCCCACCCCATCCTCCGGGAGCCTCAGCTCATGCCTGAGCCGCAGATCCTCTCCTTGCTGCTGCCAAGAGTTTGGAGAAGCAGAGGATGTGCAGAGCCGGGCGCTGCTGCTCCCACCGTGGGCCACCCCAGGCCTCCCTCTGCTCGCCAGATGAGGAACCACAGAAATCCCAGAGAAATTTTTGTGATCCTCTCTCCACTTTGGCGGTGTGAGCTCAGCTCAGCCCGGGGGTGCAGCCGAAATCCTCACCTGAGCGGTAGAAATGGTGAGGGGACCTGGGGATGGTGGGGGACATGCCCTGGCGGCTGTAGGTGGGGGAGTCGATGTAGCCAGGGCTGGAGGCTCGTCTCTGCCGCGTGTCAAAGCTCTCGTAGATGTCCTGGGGACGGGGAAGGTGTGGAGAGACCGGGGTTAGAGCGGGCAGGAGGTGCCCAAGCACGGGGAGCCCTGCCTGGGGCACTGTGTGTGACCCTGGGCAGGCTCTGTGTCCTCTGAGGCCGGGGGGGTCACAGCCTGCCCTGCCGAGGCACAGGCAGCCAAGCCCAGGGTTTGGCACCAGGTGACAGTGGCCAGGCAGAGGCTTTGTGCCTGGAGGTTGTCCCCAGCTACTGGGGTCCCCCTGCATGGGGCAGAAGCTGCACCCTGGGGCCACTCTGCTCTCTTTGGGGCCTGCAGGACAGGCCAGTCCCCCCATGTGCCCACAGCCCGGGGGGACAATCAGCAGAGCCCTGGGCAGAGGGACAGCCTGTGGCAGCAGCAGGTGACAGACCCCCAGTGCCCAGTGGGGCATTACCTGTGAGTATGGGGAGAGGGTCCCCAGGGACTGGAGGCAGCAGGAGGCAAAGTGAGGAGGAGAAGAGAGAGAGGGAGAGAGAGAGACAGCACACGGTTAGGAGGAGCAGTGACAGCCTGGGTCCCATAACAGCTCGATTTCTGCACCGAGGGGCACTGGTTCAGAGCTGAACTGGGGCAGGGAGCCCCTGGCCAGCAGAGGAAGTGGCAGGAGGGATCAGCAGAGCTGTCACCCCTCAGGGACCTCTGTGGAGAGGGGGCCACGCTGCCTGCAGCATCCTGGGCGGGCTGCAGGACACCAGGCTTGTGACAAAGCCTCGGGGTGGGGCTGTGAGAGATGCTGCTGCCAAATCCTCTTCCAGCACCGCTTCAGGTGCCCCACCTGTGTGAGCTGCTCACACCCTCGTCTTCCATGGCTCCCTGAGCTGGGCAGGCAGGACAGCCCTGTGCCCATGATTTCCTGAGCCTGAGAGAGTTTCCAGCGGGGCAGGGGCTGATCTGTTCCCAAGGGAAAATCTTTTGGGAACTTCTCTTTCAAGGAGTGTTGTTTGTAAATAGGTTTTGGCTCTCAGAACAATGTCACACACATGTTCTCAATGGGTTTTTCTCTTGTTCAATGGCACCAGAGAGCTTCCTTTGGCCAGTCATGGTGACCTGTATGGGAACACCTGATAAAAAGGGCTGCAAACCCCAAATAAAGGCTTCAGCCTCATTGGGATCAAACCTCACTGCTGGGATTTGAATCCACTCTGCTATTTCATGTGCACTAGCCACACAGCAATGGGGGTGCCATCCCCATCACAGCCCTGAAGAGATGCTGTGCCCCAGCCCCTTCCCTGGCTGCAGGGCCAGCACCCAACAGGGCAGCCCTGCTCCAGAGGTGCTCCAGAGGTGCTCCAGAGGTGCTCCAGAGGCGCTGAGCTGGCTGGGCTGCAGGATTGTCTGCCAGGAGCCAGACTCAGGGCTGTGAAGGGTGAATTCCCTGCCCATCTCTCCTCTCACACAGCTCTGTCTGTCCCTCTGAGGTCGCTGGTGCCTTTCTGACTCTACAGCAGCAGCATCACCACTTGCCCTCCATCCCAGACCCTCCCCAAGCCTCTGGGAGAGGTCCTGCCCCACTCCTGCCTCCCTGCACTATTCCCAGTGGCATGAACAAACCCCCAGGCAGCTCTGCCCCAGTCTGGGGCTCGTCCCTGCCCGTCCCAGCCCGGGACTGCTGCAGGCTCAGTACCTCCCCATAGCTATATCTCTCCAGCGTCTCGTCCGACGTGTATCTGTGATAGGGCTCGTAGGAAATGAGGTCAGGACGCTGCACTTCATAGATGGCTTTAATCTTGGGAAGAGCTGCCAGGTCTTTGTAATTAAGGATCTCATTATCCACTTTAGCCTAGGGAGAGGGAGAGACAGAGACAGAGAGACAGAAAGGAAGAGGAGGAGAGTAGAGAAGGGAGGCTGGAGCGCACAGCGTGGAGCCAGCACAGGGAAGGCAGAGCCCACTGTCACCCCAGCAGCAGGGACAGGTAAGAGGAGAGGCCTGAGGGGCAGCAGTGGGAGGGCAGAGGGGCTGGGAGGGCAGGGCTGTGCCCCTCGGGGTGCTCCTGAGCTGTGCCATGGCACAGGTGGCACAGCGTGCTGCTGGGACAAGGGCACTTTATCCCTGCTGGCCCCAAATTCTGGGCTTGTCCCACTGGGGAGCAGCACTGGGAGCTGCTGTTCCCATCCCTGGGGCCCTGGGCGAGGGGCAGGGCTGGACTTACGCAGATGACACGGTTTGGGGAGCCAATGCTGGAGCCAGGGGGGGAGATGGAGGTTTCTGATGTCCTTCTGTGCTGTGGAGGCACAAAGGGGGAGGGCAGGTGAGAGCACGGCAAGGAGGGACCCCTGAGCAGGCAAATTGTTGGTTTGGGGCAGAATTTCACTTTCACAGCCTCATCCACGGCCACCCAGCATCCTCTGGGCAGCCTCAGGGAGCCACTCCAGGTGTGGGCAGTGCCCAAACAGCTCCGTTCCAGCAGGGACCCGAGGACAATGGAACCTGGCACGTGCCACCTCTCGAGGTGCCCCTCGCCCTGCTGCCTACCTTCAGCTTCTTCTCTGCCCTGGCTGCCTGCTTGCAGATGGGGTGCCACACTTCAGAGCCTGCAAGGCAGCAAAGGGACAGCGTTTCAGCCCCACACACGCTCAGGGGCCAGCCAGGTCCCCCTGCCACATCCCTGCCACCTCCAGCAGTGCCACGGGCAGTGGGGGCTGTGATGAGGGATGGAACAGCTCTGGAGCACTGAGGGCAGGAGCCAAACTGTGGCCAGGATTTTCTGAGCCTGAGAGAGTTTCCAGCCTGGCAGGGGCTGATCTGTTCCCAAGGGAAAATCTTTTGGGAACTTCTCTTTCAAGGAGTGTTGTTTGTAAATAGGATTTGGCTCTCAGAACAATGTCACACACATGTTCTCAATGGGTTTTTCTCTTGTTCAATGGCACCAGAGAGGTTCCTTTGGCCAGTCATGCTGACCTGTATGGGAACACCTGATAAAAAGGGCTGCAAACCCCAAATAAAGGCTTCAGCCTCACTGGGATCAAACCTCCCTGTTGGGATTTGAACCCACTTTGCTATTTTGTGTGCACTAGTGACACCAAACCTCAGCTGGGACAGCACACTCGGGTGGAATTGGGTTGGCCCAACCAGCTCCTGCTGCTTCAACTGGGCTGACACTGAGCTTGGGGCATCACAAGAGCTCCATCCTTCGGGCTGGAGCGAGCAGAGGTTGGGCTTGGCCCAGGTGTGCAGGGAGACAAGAAGGCCGCAGTGGAGTGGCAGGGAAGGTTTCATGGAGAATGATTTTTGCACACAGCAGAGGGGGATCTCTGGCACTGAGACCCTTCCAGGTGGGAGCCCAACCCCAAACTCCCCCCAGCCCTACCTGTCAGGTACATCTCCTCTCCCTCTGTGAACATCTGGTGGCAGCGCACACATCTGGCACAGCTGGGGTGGTAGTGCTTCCCTCCCGCCTGCAGGAGCAGAGAGGAGCCCTGAGCACGGCAGGGCACGGGGACCTGCCCCTGTCCCATGTCCCCTGTCCCCCTGCCAGCCCCCGCTGCTGCAGAGGTGAGCAAAGTGTCTGGGGTGGCCTTGGAGACCTCCACATCCCACGGGGAAAACCAGAGAGGCTCCATCCCTGTTTGCCACCTGCTGGGCTTCGAGTCACACCAGGAACGTCCTGCTCTCCTTGGAGCGTTCCACACCAAGCAGAGCCAGGTCCCAAAGCATCAGGGACAGCGTCCCTACAAAGCTGACACTCTGGGAATGGCCAGGACCCTCTGCAGCCAGGCTTTGCACCAGCTTTCTCCACAGATGTGAAGAGAAACAGCAAATTTGGCCCCAGATGTTACAGCAGGGAAGCAGCAAAGGTGATGCCTCGGGCTTTTGGGTTTTCTGTTCTGCATTGGGTGTGGTTTTTGTTCAGGGTGCTGAGATCCTTTCACAAGGTGATGAAGGCACAACAATCCCACTTCAATTGGGGACTCAAGGACATTTTTTCCAAACTTCAGGCTCGAAGTGAAACAACGTGGAAGGAGGAGGGCGAGCAAGTGGAACTGCTGTGTGCAAATGGACTGAAATGGGAGGAGAAGAAGCCCAAAGACATCACTGCCAGTTCCTCTCCCTAAAGGAACTTTCCTCCCTCTCTGCTCCAATTTCAGTGCTAGGGACAGGCTCTGCCCCAGCTGAGAGGAAGCTGGGCTGCTCTTCTGGCTCTTTTGCCAGGGTCAACAGCTGAAATTGGGAGCCTGCTCCCCCTCCAAGTGTCTGTCAGCATTTCAGTTGTGGGCTGGGAGCTGGGAGCCAGCTCAGGGCAGGAGGAATCTGGACTGTCACAGCTCAACCCTAAAGAGCTTTCTACTCCTGTAGTAAACCAAGAGAAGAGGAGAATAATTGAAGGTGGCAGAGGGGAGATGAGGTTTTTGCTTATAAAGAGGGGGCTGGAAACAGGAGGATCAATGGGGAAATTTGCTGCAGGGATAAGTGAGAACTTGCCCGTGGGCTGCCTCTAAACTCAACCTGGAATTCAGTGTCCTTGGGGTGTAGATGGCAGTCAGTCCCTCCAGTTTGTGCCAAAAGTGAGTGGAAGGTTTTAGGACAGGCAGGAGGATGAGTTTGGAGAGTTGGGACCCCTCTTCCTTTCCTTAGAGTGCAGGGAGGGGACAGCCCTGTGCCAACCCAGACCATCCCACGTGGAGGGAGCCTGGCTGCTCCCCCAGGAATGCCCCAACCCATTCCCAACTTCCATCACACTCCTCCTCCAAAAGCCAATATCTCAACACCCAGAACTCCAAACCATGCACAAACCTTGTTCCTTTTATGCTATTAGGTTATTATTCCAGCTATGCTATTAGGTTATTATTCCAGCTTGTACAAGGCTGGTGGAGCTGGGAGGGACCTGCTCATTATCACTTGGGTCCCTTAAAGACTCATTAATCATCCAAGCCTGGCTGGGCAGCTTGGAGCAGTTGGGAATGCCTGGAGGCTGCCAGGAGAGGCTCCTTAATGCCTGAAATTATTTAAAGACGCCCTTTCCGTTTCACACTTGGACAGAAAGGACAAATAAAGGCCCTGGATTCACAGGTGGGTCAATCCTGGGAGCAGGCACACCCCAGGGAGGGTGAGGAGCTCAGGCTTCCATCCCTGGAGGTGTCCAAGGCCAGGCTGGATGGGGCTTGGAGCAACCTGGGACAGCAGAAGGTGAGGTGGAATGAGATGATCTTTAAGGTCTCTTCCAACCCAGCTGTAGTGGTTTAGATTTGTTAATTCGCATTTTTTTTTTTTTGTTTAGGAGGAGGGTAAAACAGGCTTAAAACTTAAAGGGTACGAAGAAAAGGCCTCTTCCAAACACAGAGGAAGCTTCTAGCAGCTTCTCTCAGAAAGATCACTCTGTAGGGAACTTCTCTCTCTACTAAAAGCCAACCCATGCCAAACCAGCACACCAACCCATCCCAGGATTTTCTGACAGGAATCCAGCTCCCCTCTGGCTCCTCTCCCACAGCAGGTACCAGCAGCCTGCTCACACCCTGGCTGCCCCAGGATGCTCTGTCCTGGCAGAGGGCTCCTGGGGGCTGGCACTGCCTAGGGCAGCAGCAGCAGCAGGAATTTGATGATGAATTTTGGTCCTGCTCAGGTTTGCTGAGCTGGTGAGCTCATGCTGGGCAGCCGGCCTGGGGCAGCTGCTGCAGTGCTGAGCTCATGCTCCCAGCAGGGCTGGGGCTGCTGCTGGAGCCTGGAGTCAGCAGAAAGCCTTCCCAGGCACACACACAGCTCCCAGGCTGGGCAGAGGTGCTGGGAAGCTTTTTTCCAGCTTCAGGAGAGGTTCCTTGGGCAGGCTGGAGCTCCCAGGCCCAGCAGGACCAGGGAGGGTGATCCCTTCTTGAGGGACTGTGAGGGAAATGGGCTGGAGACATCCTGGGACAGCTCTCAGCAGCCTGGAGACATCCTGGGACAGCTCTCAACAGGCTGGAGACATCCTGGGACAGCTCTCAGCAGGCTGGAGATATCCTGGGACAGCTCTCAGCAGGCTGGAGATATCCTGGGACAGATCTCAGCAGCCTGGAGACTCCCACAGCCCCTGCCACCCCAGCCCACAGCACCTGCAGAGCCGTGGCACCTCTGATTCTGGGAGGCAGCTCCCTGGCACTGCAGCCTGGGGCTGGCAGAGGTGTGGGAGCCCTTTGCTCCTGCTCAGCCGTGTCAAAGGGAGGTCTCAGGAGTGACAGAGCACAATTCCAGCACTGCTGCCTCTCTGTGCCATCTCAGGGTGTAAAAATCACACCTGGCTTCCTTCTCGGTGCCTCCTGAGCCTTTATATTGCCCTCAGAGCGGATTTTCTGCCTTTTTTTTTTTCCTTGCCAGCGCTGGGACAGAACAGAAAGCATGAGAGGACACATCACTTCCAGGAGATGGGAAGGAGCAGCCCTGATGGACCTCTTTGTCCTTCCCCAAAGCCACCCCACACCAGCTGTGCGGCCCCAAAACGTGTCCCACAGCCACTTGCCTCCCCAGTGGCATCCCCGGGGAATCCCTGCCTCCCTCCCTGGCTCTGCCAGAGCAGCCCCTGCTCGGCTCCCTGCCCTGCCAGGGGCTGCTCAGGGGCTCCGCAGCCCACGGGAGGGTGCTGCAGCCCCGCAGCCAGCGCGGGATGTGTTTCCAAGGCAACAGGGATGCAGGGGACACCCAGAGCCGGGCATGGCAGCAGCTGCTCGGGGCTGATGTTCCCTCACCTCCAGACCACCGTGACTCTGATTTGCCTCCCGAGCTTCCCTTATGCGAGGTCCGGCGGTGTTTCCCCCTCTCCCACCCTTTGCAGAAGGCGGTCAGGCTGTGCCACAGCTGCTGCACGGCCCCAGAGGTGTGCGGGTGGCACCTCCCCAGGACATGTCCCTGTCACAGACGCGGCGGCTGCAGCCCCGGCACTCACCTCCAGGACACGGCCGCTGATGTAGCGGTCGCAGGTCTCGCACTTGATGCCGAACTGGGCGTGGTAGTCGGACTCGCAGTAGGGGATGCCATCCCTTGGGAGAGCGACAGAAGGGGACAGTGGCAGGCGAGCCCCTCGCCACCCCCCAGCCCCGGGGCCAGCCCGGGAGCGGCGCAGGACGCCGGCACTCACTTGCTGATGTACTCGCCCGTGAGGATGATCCCGCACGTTTGGCACTTGAAGCAGCTGACGTGCCACTGCTTCTCCAGGGCCAGCAGCGACTGGCCCTGCTTGATCTCCTCCTTGCAGCCGGCACAGTCTGGGGGACAGGAGGGGACGTGGGACACGGCAGGGCCACCCCGGCCACCCCTGGCTGTCCCTCAACCCCTGCCTGGGAGGGCTTTTCTGGGCATGATGCTGTTACAGACACCCCCAGGCAGCCTCGTGGGGCTCATTCCACCGCGCAAATCTGTCACCTCTGCTTGTCCCCAGCGCAGGAGCTGGGAGGAAAGCTGAGACCTCCGAGCCCCAGCCACAGCCCAGAGCTGGGTCTCCCTCGGGGTGACGAGTCTGAGCCAGGCCAGTTGGACATGGGGAAAAGATTCTTATCTGAAAGAGTGCTTGGGATCTGGGATCTGCCCGGGGAGGTGCGGGAGCCGCCGTCCCCGGATGTGTTTAAAAGCCTGGACGTGGCACTCAGTGCCTTCGCTGCCCAGGAGGGTCATGGGATGGACTGGATGCTCTCAGAACTCTTTTCCAGCCATGTTCATTCTGTGACGGGCTGTGGGAGGACCCCGCTGCCCTGGCAGGTGCCCAAGGGTGGGGAGTGTCCGGCAGAGGAAGGGCTGCGCTGTCCGGGGACAGCCGCGTCCGGCCCCGCTGCGCTGCTCACCCGCCTCCCTTCCTCCCCTGCTTCCCCTGGCTCCAGCAGCGCTGCCAGCAGGAAGCACACGGACCCCCGACCTTGGCTCCTCCTCGTCCTCTCCAGGTCTGCCTGGAGAGGGGCTTTTTTAACCCTCTCCCTGCCGCGGGGGAAGCAGGAGCACACAGCTCATGCGCCTCTGCCTGCTCGACTAACGGAGGGAAGATTTCTGAGCCCTGGTAAAAATAAAACCAGGATCTGTTCCCTCACGCAGGTCCCGCTGGTTTGGGGTTGTTTGCAAGGCTGGGGCTGCAGGGAGAGGCTCGGCATCCTCCTTGCAGGGCTGCCTTCCCTGTGGAGTGCAGCAGCAGCCCGCGCAGCTCCCCTGGCTGGTGGCAGTGCCAGGGCCAGCGGGGCGCTGAGGGACACGTGCGGGTGGGGCAGGTTCCCTCTGCCTGCAGCTGCCGTGAATAAGGCATGGTGTCCTCAGGTGACCCCGCTGCAGGGCCGGAGCAGCGCCGGGAAGGGGATGGGGAGGGAGAAGGAGGCGGGAGGGAGGCAGAGCCTGGCTCTGGGCAGCTCCGGGAGCCCGTGGAGGAAGATGGGGGAATTCCTTTGCTTTGGCTCTGTCCTCCATCGGGGGCTGGGGGACTTGCAGGGGGCCATCAGCACCAGCCCTGCCACCAGCAGTGCCCCCGTGGTGACAGGGTGGCAAGGACCATGGGTGACCCCCAGTCCTGGCTCTGGCCCTGGCACTCCATGGCAGGAAGGGGAGGTCGCCCCAACCTGGGGTCAAAAGCAAGCCCCAAAGAGCTTGTCCATCTCTCCAGCCGGCTTTGAGGGGTTCCCTGGGGTTCACCAGGGCAAGGGGATGGGCAGAATAAAACCTTTCAGTGCTTGCAGACCCAGCAAGGAGTGCCAGTGCCATGAAAGTCCCAGGAGCATTCCCAGGGCAGCCACTTGGACACGAGGCAGCTCCAGAACCTCCCCAAGAGCTCAGACAGTGCCTGCCAGGGTGGTGCCACCTGCCCAGGTCACAGGCAGGGCCAGAGCAGTTTCCAGTGAGATTCAGGCCTGGTTGGAGCTGCAGGACTGCCCCGTCCCTCCTCCCAAACCTCGGGCCCACCCATGGCTCTGCAGGGCTGCACAGCGGCCCCAAAGCCTGCCCTGCCACCCTGCCCAGGGCCACACGGTGCCTCTCAGTGCATCCATCACAGCACAGCTGTCAACTTACGGCTGGGCCCGTGGATCTTGATGGGCTTGGTGCTGAGCAGGGAGTGGGAGCAGTTCTGGCACACGCAGTCCTTCCCGCTGAACGTCACCTTGTCTCCGATGGGGAACGGCTTCCTGCGGCCAGGGACAGCCGGGCTCAGCTCTCCCCGGAGCTCCTCCTTCCCTGGGGCCAGCTGGGGAGCTCCAGGCAGGGCCATCCCACCTCGGTGACAAACTCCACTCACCTGCAGGTGCTGCAGACGAAGCACTTGGGGTGGTAGGTCCTGCCCAGGGCAGAGATGACCTCGCCGGTGATGAAGTCGCCGCAGCTGTCGCAGCGGGTCCCGTAGAGCTGCTGGTAGTCCTGGGTGCAGATGTACTCCTGGTTCTTGAAGAAAAAGCCCGACTGGGCCAGGTCACAGCCGCACACTGGGGAAAGGACACGCAGCCATCACGGCAGCTCCGGCATGCCGGTGATGCCTGCAGGGCTGCCACAGAGGCTGGATGGAGTTAAGGGGAATAAGGGAGAATTATTGAGGCTTTCAAAGGCCACACCTGCACAGCAGCAGTGTTACAAATCAGGCTCTGTCTGGATGGCTCCAAAATGGAGGCAAAGGGAGAGGGGGGCTCTGTCCCCAGATCGCACTTTTTATAGGTTTGGGGCCATTTGCATACAGGAATCCCACTTGCCCACCCTTTTCCTTCCACGTTGTTTATACTTTGAGCTTGAAGTTTGGAAAAAATGTCCTTGAGTCCCCAACTGGAGTAGGATTGTTGTGTCTTCACCACCTTGTGAAAGGATCTCAGCACCCTGAACAAAAGCCACACCCCGGTGAAGAACAGAAAACCCAAAAGCCCAAGGCATCACCTGAGCCACCTCTGCCGCCTCTCCAGCTTCCCGCAGGTATCTCCGAGGCTCTCCCTTGCCAGCCGGGCTCCGGGGCCTCCCCCGGCACCACGAGATGTCAGTGTTGGGCTGCGGGATGGGGCCGCTCCCGCAGGGAATCCCAGCGCCGGGAGGGAGCCCCTGCACTGCAGCGCTCCTGCAGCAGCACCAGCGCCGTGGCACGGCCTGGACATCCCCTCCTAGACCTGCTGCACCTGCCTGGGGCTCGGCCCCTCCGGCTGCCACCCTGGTGGTGCCAGGAAGGTGAGGACGGGGCTGGCAAAGAGCTGGGAGCGCCCTGCTCTCGTCCCTGCCCTGGCCGCCTCTGGTGAGCCAGCTCCACTCCCCGGACACGGAGCCGTGCCCTGACGGGAGCAGCTCCCGGGAACACCGCGCTTGGAGCTCTCCTTGCTTGTTTTTCCATAAATGCCCAGCCCAGCCTCGCTTCCTTCCCTGCTGCGGGAAGTGTGGGTGGTGCACAGCCCATCACAGTCATCCGAGCAGACGTGGCCAGCCCTGGCCTCAGCATCATCTCCCTCCCTCCCTCCTACGGCTTCTGCAGCCAAAGGGACCTGGAGAGCAGCAGAGCCTGTGGCACAGGGCACTCCTGGGCACAATTCCCTGTCCCCTGTCCTGCAAGGTGACAGCGTGGAGAGGGGACCACAGAATGACTGAGCAGCCGCTGGCACAGCCCACCTTGGTCTCTGCTTTGTCCTTCAGCCCCCTCTGCTTGGCCAGCCCTGGGTGACAGGGGACAGCTGCACCCGCTGCTGCAGGACCCGTGGGGGCAGAGATGCAGCTCCTGTCCTGTGGAGCATCCCTTGGCCTAGCAGGGGGAATTTGGGTCTCCCAAACATCCTGTCAGCAACGAGGGACAGGCCAGCAGCTTGGGGACAGCATCAGGAAGCAAATGCAAGCTAAAACGAGGCTGCCCCGTGCCCTGCTCGCTGTGCTGTGGGAACAGCACATCCCAGGCTTCACTCCTGTGCCAGCTCCCAGGGACGCAGCAGGGACGGGCAGTGGGGCTGGAGCCAGCCAGAGGTGGAAGGAGGTGAGAGCTGCGAGGGAAGGTGAGACAGGAGGATTTCCTCTCATTATTTATTCCCTTTCACTTGGAAATCGGGCAGTGAGCGCTGCCAGGCTCTCCCTGCTGGCTCCTGGGCCCTTTGAAGCTGGCGGCTGTCTGAGCTCTTTGTCTGCATGCTCAGCTCCTGCTGGATCCAGCCGAGCTGGCAAGGGGCAGGATGCTCAGCACGGGGCCCTGCAGGTGTAGGTCAGCCCTGAGGGCATCCCGGGACAGATCTCCCTTCCCAAAAACCTGGGGCTGCCCACCCCTCGGGGGACAGGGTGGGGACAGCCAGGGAAGTGTCGCCTCTGTTCCCTGGCAAGGAGCAAAGTGTGGCCAGCAGGGTGAGGATTATGCTTAGCACAGAGAGCTTGGAAGACCAGAGAGAGGCCTTTAAAAAGCCCTGGAATGGGGAATTTTACAGCCTGCAGAAGCTGGTTGAGGGCAGCTGCTCCAATAAAGGAACCCTTCAGCAGCAGCAGCAGCTCTGCACCATGAGCTTTACAGCCCTGCAGCTCTCCTCTGGTGCTCCAGGAGGATCCAAACAACCTCTGCGCTCCACTCCTGCCAGCTCTGGGGGCCACCAAGTCCAATACACGGGCAGGTGGCAGGGATGTGTCACCAGCCCCAGCTCAGGGGCTGCCCTGGGCGTCTCCCCACCTTGCTGCCCCTCAGCCAGGCTGGCAGTGCCTCCTCCCCCTGCTCCTCCTCCTGCTTTGGGAGCAGCTGAAGGACACGGTGACCCTCCCAGACACGTTTGGGACCTGCGGGCTGCTCCAGGGTAGTGACACTGGACACCCCTTCAGTGGCTCTGGCATCCCTCAGTGGCTCTGCCTGCCCCGTGCCACCACATCCCCCCTGCAGCCCTGTGCCACATCTCAGAGGGCCAGGTGGGTTTGTCCCCAGCCTGGGGGCTGTGGGACAACCTGGCCACCAGCTTTTGGGGGATCCTTCTCCTACCTTGGCAGGTGAAGCAGCGGATGTGGAAGTGGTTGCTCTGCACGCGCACGACCTCGCCCTTGCAGGTGTCCCCGCAGCGGTAGCACTGGATGGAGGAGCTGCTCCCAGGGGTGTAGGGGTTTTGCTGGTAGGGAACTGCTGGCAGAAAGGAGGCAGAGCAAAAGGACAGAGAGAAGGAAGGATTTGTTAGGATTTGGGACACGGTGTCACTGCACCGAGCTCAGCCCCGTGGCTGTGTCATGGCTGTGGGACATCAGGCCAGCACTAAGGGCAGGGGACAGCACCCAGGGACTCTGAGATGGGAGCCCAGCCCTCTCTGGATTTGGGATTTTCCTGCCCCACAGGCCTGCAGCCCCAAGCTCTGTGCAGGGCACCCTGTCCCTGCGTGGACAACCAGGTCCAGCATCACCCCAGAGCTCCCCAGGCGCTCTCCTGTCCCCACAGCAGGGGCAGGAGGACACTGCAGGGACCCCAGTGCTGCGCTCAGCCCAGCGAGCCCCAAGCTGGCAGCAGCACGGGAAGGAACTGCTGCGTTTTTTTGGAGCTTCCACTTGTTTGCTTGTGAACTGGAGGAAGAAGTCATTTGTCAAGGAGCTGTCAAGCATCACAGCAATGGAGTGCTTGGCCCTGGTGGGGCTGTCACCTCCTCAGCAAGGAGCAGCAGCCCGGCCCCACGGCTCCTTCCGGAGCAGCCCCGCTGCGCGTGGAGCTTCTGGAAGGAGCTGGGGGCTGCAGGGCAGGGCAAAAACTGAGTTTTTCCTGCTGCAGACAGCGCTGGGATTCTCCTCCACTCCTCACCCCCTCAGGGAGCAGCAGGTAGGTGATGCCCAGCAGCCTCACCCCACGCTCCAGGGTGAAGCTCTCCTGCTCTGTACGGATCCTTCTGCTGGCTCAATGCCCAAACACACAGAGAAAACAGAGCAGCTTCCCCTGCCCCAGCTGGGAGTGCCTGGGCTCTGCAGGAGCTCCAGCCAGGCTGACACCACGCCAAGCACTGCAGGATTTATATGCTGTAAGATTTCCGAGAGGGAGTCACAATCTGGGCAACTCGAGCAGTAAAAAGGAGGATTTCAGTGGGCCAGAGCTGACCTGGTGCTGAACTGCATTCCCAGGAACAAGAGAAGCAGCTGATTGAAAGCCAGCCTGTGAAGTCCCTCCAGAGCAGGGAGGAAGGGGCACAGGACAGAGGAGATCACTCATCAGAGGCTCCTCCTCACCGAGGGGCAGATCAAGTGACAGGGAACAGAAACAGCCCATTATCGGCTTCAAAAGCCAAGCAAGAGAAGTCAGAGTGACATTGAGACAGCAAAATCCCATTCCCTGTGCCAAGTGCCCAGAGACACAGCGCTGCTTCCCTCAGGGAAATGGGCTGAACCTCCTGGAGCTGCTGGGAATGGGCTGCGAGGGAAGCTCTGAGAGAAAAGCTCACACTCCTTCCAAGAACTTCCAGGAGCTCCTGGGACTTCCCTACTCCTCAAGCCAAGAGCTCTCAGAGGTACCTGGGGCACTGAAGGACACCAAGTGCCAGCAGAGGGGTGACAAAATGGGACTCAGGCCTGGAGCTGGCCTAGCAGAGACTAATTAGTCTAGACTAAATCCCTCTGGGGTCCCAAACAAAATGAAGGGAGCAGGAAACCTCCTTCCAAGAGACACCAGCCCTGGGAACAGGAATCCAGCACCTCCTGTGATGGTTACTGGTGGCAATGGTTGCCCGAGAGCTCTGCAGCTGCCTGAGTGGACCAACAGGATTTCCTAAGGCTGGAATAAATCAGGGATCTTCTCTGCAGGGGTCTGCAGCAGAGCAAGAGTTACAGAGCTGAAACTTCCTCCCACGCACCCCCTGCTCACACCCTGGCCCAGAACAAAGCCAATCCCTGGGACACAGCCATGGAAATCCACAGAGCTGGGAGAGGAGAGCAGGACAGAGGCAGGGGGAAAAGCCAGGAATTCACCCTGGCTTTAAACATTCCCAATAAAGAGAAGAGGGGAAGGCAAAAATAATAATCTGTGTCGGAACACGCAGGCATCGCTTAGTGCGGGCTTCTGGTCTCCAGGGAAAACTTCCTGGTGTCCATAGCAACACATCACCGAGCCCTTGCTTGGTCTGGTGGCAGGAAGGCAGAGGAAAAGGAGCTGAGGATGGGAAAGATGCTTTTAGCACAGGCAGAGCTGAATCTGAGGCAGCGACCGCTGGCTGTGCCCGTGGGGACGGCTCAGGGCAGCCTCACCCTCCCGCTCTGTTCAGCCCTACCCAAAGCTCCCTGATTTGTGCTTAACCTCCAGCCCAGGCTGGAATTTTGTCTGGGAACATTGCTGCATTGTGTGCTTGTGTTCCAGGCAGCAGCTGCCCGCCTTGTGGCCCCGTGCAGGAAGTATTACACATCCCACAGCCCCAGCACAGGGCCAGCTGAGCGGGGCAAAGCTCATTACACCCAAATAATCCCCTAATAATGTAAGTAGCATTAGTGGCCTTGCAGCCTGGGATGCAGCAGGCGTGGAGAGGGGGTGGGAGCTGCCCAAGGAATGCCATAATCTGCCCCCAGTTCGCTTCTGTTTTGCTGGGAGCTGGTTTGGGCCAACAATTCTTGTGTTTGTGCTCCACTCTCAGTGTAAAACCTGCCCAGGGCCAGGCTCCTGTGGGGCTGTGCCTGTGTCCTGGCAGGTTCCTGACAGGCTGTGGGTGACAGGGAACTGCCACGGGGCTGCGTGGGCACTCGACAGATTTCCCAGTGATCCGGATTAAGGTGGCACCTGCGGTCAGGGATTGCTGCCCCGGGGTCAGGCTGCGGCGGCCGTGCCCAGCCCCAGAGCGTGACCCGGCCAGGGGGACAGCCCCAAAGAGCCCCACGGCTGAGCAGAGCAGCTCTGGCCCCCAGGAGGGCACAGGGACCCTGC
Organism: Anthoscopus minutus; assembly: GCA_013399455.1. Taxonomy (NCBI): domain Eukaryota; kingdom Metazoa; phylum Chordata; class Aves; order Passeriformes; family Paridae; genus Anthoscopus; species Anthoscopus minutus. The sequence goes on from VWYI01035446.1 coordinate 108,596, forward strand.
CCAAGGGCTGCTCCAAGCCCACAGGCTGCAATTTTTGCATCCCTGGGCAATCCCCGTCCTTTTGGCAAGGTCAGTGACCTTGTTTGTTTTCCTGAGCTCTTCCTGCACAGCCAGGCAGCAGCAGGGTGGGGAAATGCTGAACCTCTGGAACATTTTGAGCACTTCAGGAGTGGGAGGATAACAGGGGATGATTTCCATCCCTCTTGGAGGGTTTGCTGCTCACCACCAACACAGAAAACAGGGCACAACCCCGAGGGGGCTCAGAAGGAACTCCACCAGCAGCCCCAAACGCCACAGCCCCACATACCCGAGCCACAGCAAACCAGGAGCAGATTTCCACGAGCACCCAGAGGCATTTTGAAAGCTCCAACCATCCTTCCTTTCTGGGAGCAGAGCAGGTGATGCTCTTTTCCCACCTCTTTCCCCCTTCCAGCCCATTGGAAGACCTCCAGGAAGGGCTACCAGGGAGAAGCTGCCCCAGGTGAGGTTTGGATCATTATCCACAGGTAACTGGAAATTCCCACCCAGCCCTGCTGCCAGCATGTTCGTGACACAGCATCTCCATCCAGGAAGATGGGCATGCCTGGCTTAATTAACTGCCAGTAATTAACATTCACACAATGCTGGGAGAGCCACGGGTGAAGGGGACTGTGCAAAAGCAAAGAATTCACCCTGAAATTAATAAGGAGAGGCAGTGCCACCATGGGAAACTGAGTTTGGTGCATGCCAGGGGTGACGCAGGGACTGAGAATTGGCACCTACAGCAGGAGGGTGCCAGCATGGGATGGATCCAGCCCCTGGAATGTGCAGGGAGATGTGGGTGCCACCATGGGATGGATCCAGCCCCTGGAATGTGCAGGGAGATGTGGGTGCCACCATGGGATGGATCCAGCCCCTGGAATGTGCAGGGAGATGTGGGTGCCACCATGGGACGGATCCAGCCCCTGGAATGCTGGATGTCAGCTGGATGCTGGGGGAGCAGCACCAACAATGCTGGCAGGAATCTTCACACCTCCATGGGGCTGAACTCCCTTCCAGCAGCTTCCCACCACTTCCCAACATTTCCCACCACTTCCCACAGCTGCCTGGCAGTGAGCACTTCCCCACCCCATCCCCTGCAGGGACCCTGAGGCTGGAAATCCTCAGAGCCCCGCTATGGGCTGGGGTGGGATGCAGCTGCAGTGGGGAGGGTGAGGAAACCTGGGCATTCCCAGCGGCCATTCCCAATGGATGTTCCCAATGGACATTCCCAGTGGCCATTCCCAGGGGCCATTCCCAGTAGGCCATTCCCAGTGACCATTCCCAATGACCATTCCCAGTGGCCATTCCCAGTGGGCCATTCCCGGGGGCCATTCCCAATGGATATTCCCAGTGGCCGTTCCCAGTGCCCATTCCCAGGGGGCCATTCCCAGTGGATGTTCCTAGTGACCATTCCCAATAGACATTCCCAGGGCCCATTCCCAGTAGGCCATTCCCAGTGACCATTCCCAGGGGCCATTCACTGCTTCCATTCCCAGTGGCCGTTCCCAGTGCCCATTCCCAGTGGGCCATTCCCAGTGGATGTTCCTAGTGACCATTCCCAATAGACATTCCCAGGGCCCATTCCCAGTGACCATTCCCAGTGGGCCATTCCCAATGGATGTTCCCAATGGATGTCCCCAGGGGCCATTCTCAGTGACCATTCCCAATAGACATTCCCAGGGCCCATTCCCAGTGACCATTCCCAGTGGGCCATTCCCAGTGACCATTCCCAATGGATGTCCCCAGGGACCATTCTCAGTGACCATTCCCAGTGGGCCATTCCCAGGGACCATTCCCAGTGGGCCATTCCCAGGGACCATTCCCAGTGGGCCATTCCCAGTGG
>VWYI01035447.1:0-11449 GCA_013399455.1 Anthoscopus minutus
CTTATGACTACCTCATTTTTGTGAGAGAGCGGGGGGAGATGGGGGAGACAGGGACAGGCACTGCGGAAGATCTCAGGATGTGACGGGAAGCAGTAGGACCCCTTCCCCCCTCATCTGTGATATGCAATCACCCCCCATGGCATGTAACCCCTCCTAATTCCAAGGGTTTTCCATCCCTCACTAACTACCTGGCCTTACCGTCCCCCTCTGACATAGTGAAGCCCCCTTGACTATTTAGTTCCACGAGGTAAGGTAATAAACGCCATTTGACCATCCACCACATTGGTTTTAGTGTGTCTGTGGACCGAGTGACCCGGGCAAGGCCGGGCCACCGTGCTGTTCTCTGAAACCAGGTCGTCTTGCCTTCAAATCAGAAGGCAACAGCCAGAGCAATGAATTCTCTCTAACACATTGCTATTTGACTTGTGTTTTGCTATGTGACTTTTGTTTTGCTATTTGACTTTTTCTTTTCCACCTATGATTATGAAAACCTGTCATGGTTCTGAAAGAATGAATATTGCAATGTTTTTTTGAAAGTAAATGTTCAAAGCTTCTATGCTTTCTCTTTGGGATGAAATAGAGCCCACAGATCTCTGTGCCATCCCTGACATGTGAATTGTGGAAGATTCAATCCATTTTGGGGACTTCAGAAGTCTTGTGAAACCTCTGTGACGACTGATACCTCTTTTCTATAAGTATGCACTATCAATGGAGTTGATGAACAGAAAATTTTCTTTTGACAGTTCCAGAATAAGTTTTTAGTATCAGTAAAGGGACTTATTTTTTTTAAATTAAACCTAGATTGTCAGCCTTATGTTTTGAGAAAAAATGCAATAATTTTTCCAGGGAAAGATGGCACAATGCTGTCAAAATGGTACTGAACTTTGACACTTGTGGTGTATTCATGAGCAGTGTTATCAAGATTGGAGACAGCAGAAGTAATCACAACAAATTAAAATAATATCATTGAGTTTATTCTATAAATCTTTGATCAACATGCAAGAAGTATATCTGCAAACAAATCGAGTCTTATTTTAGGATAGCACTGGGGTGGACTGTTTGAAGTGAGTGGGGTTTACATCTTCAGTAACATTGTTCACTTTCCTTTTTTAACTTTTCCAAATAAGAATTTTTTCCATAAACCTTTGGATTTGAGAATCCACAGATTTGAGAACCTGCGATGGACTATTTTCAGCTGCAAAATAGCACTATGTACCACTGATACAATCAGATAATTGCAATGCAGAAATAAAATATTAATCTCCAAGACGCAGGCCTAGACAAAACAAACATCCTGATAGCAACAGGGGAATTATTTTCACTGCCAAATACTCTCCTTTACAGATTATTAGAAAAAACAGTTATCATCTAGTATTCATGTGGAAATTAGAAATCCATTGTCATGAAAAGGATTTATCTTTCCTCTTAAGATAACAGAGAGTACATGTGCTCCAATTTTGAGTTTTGTAAGCAAGCTAGGAAGAAGGTAAGAAGAGGAGTCTGCTGAGTTGCTTACATCTTGGATCACCGGCATCCTGATTACAAACAAGACAAAGACAGAGAAACAGCTCTAAACTGCTCTTCTAGATAATTTTGCCGTTTTGAGTAAAAAAAATTTAAAAAGATAAAGAAACTGTGTTCATTCTTTGTCTGTTATTGTTGTGGTGCATTTGTGTTATGTTATAAACATTATGTTTTCTACAGTTTGTTTGCTCTGTCACTCCCCAGTTCAGTTGTTCTTTCCCCAAGTTGTACACCCTGTCAAACCTTGCTGTAACCCTACCCCTTCTCCCAGAAAGTCCCCCAACCCTTCACATTGGGGTGTCAATACTGTATTGTACCTTCCCCTCTGATTGTCAGTCCACCCTGATCCCTGCCCCTTATTCCAATACCTTCCCTATCAGTCATTGTCAACCCTGTCCCTTGCTCCAGACATTTCCTTGTCAATCCCTTGACCCTTGATACTCCAATGGCTGTACCCCATGTCCCTCAACAAGTGTCCCTGCCCCATTTGTTGAAATTCTGTGAGTCCCACCTTCTGTGCCTCCCCTAGTTCTCCCTGATTTGTTGAATGACTGTAACTGCCCCATGGATCCCAGGGGTATAAAATCCGGTATCAAGCCTATTCTGGTGCTTCTTGTTTCCCATTTCGTCGGCTTAATAAACTCTTCCGTGGGATTCCTCAGCAAAGAGCCTCCTCCTCATTTTTTGCCTCTGCACTCTGCGCTGACAGCTATCTAGTGTTGTAGAGCATTGGCTCTAAGCTGCCCCTCTGATTAGCCTGCTTCAGAGAACTGTCCCACTCTCTTTGTGGTGCCATGGTGGTGAGCTAGGTGAGACTCCGGCACCACATCATGTTGTGTCGCCCTTACAATGGAAAACCTTTTCTTCAGTCCTTTTCCAGTTACAGCAAACTGTAGGACACAGTGGAAGGGCTGGAATAGCACAGGCCTTTGCACTCAAGGTGGGGGAAGCCAGAAACAGCCATGCAAAACTGGTTACTTCCTTCCAGCTGTGAAAGGTGAGTCCTTGGCCACTCAGTCTTCTCTGTCACAGAGATCATGGTCACTCCATATGTGCCAGGAGATTTTCTGTGTTACTGAGAGAGTTATAAAGGAATATGTGGTTCTAGCAAGGGTAAAACATTCTGTTCTTTCAACTAATTCCAGACAAAGGCACTGGTGTCAGATGGAGCTTTTGAACTTGTAGCACGAATAATTTCTCACATTTTCAGTCATATGTGACCTCTGGTTACTTAACAAAAAGAATACAGAATGAAAAGAAGGCCCAGCCTTCTATTTACTCAGTCGCAGATTTATTATCACAAGATGTGTTTGTCATCTCTAGGGCACTCACTGACCACGGCTGTGAGCCCAGACCACAGTGAATTGCAGGCATATTCCAATAAAAATAATGCAACAAATGCAAAATTAGTTGAAGAGACAAGCCAAGTAGCCATAATTTCCAGTAAAAAAAAAGTTAGAGACTTTGATAAAGACCCATCAAGTATGAAATTGATGAAATCAGCCAGTTTTCTTTGCAGCAAAAATCACTATGATTATTTTACACTGACTGGTTATTTTCTATTTGTTGTCTTCTACTCACTTCCTAGTGTTTCCAGCTGTTTCATGGGATTAGTAATCAGATATAGACCTTGATAGAGAGGTTCTAAAACCGTAATATGTTTAATCAGTAAAACAGGAGTTTTAGAGACAAAGGCAGAACTTCCGTAGCAGCTGAACAGGTACTAGATTTCTGAAGAAAGAATTGCTCAGGTTTTCTCTTACAGATCAACGTTAAAGTTTTTATTTATGTTTTCCTCAAAATAACTTTTCAGGTTCATAACCAGAACACAAACACAGACTATATGCTAAGCATGGAGTTAAATAATGAAGCTAGCTCTTACTCATCCCAAGAAAGGAAAGAGACTAAGATGGAAACTCTTACGGTCATTTTACATTTTTAATACTTTAGAGATTTCACCGTAAATCCGTTATTACGTAGTGCAAAATTATAAATACATTGTAAGTAATTAAACTGAATGAAATCCATACAAATCAGGTATGTGACACAATGCAACTACTTCAGTTAGACTTGGTTAGATTAAAATTTTTTAGAATTTCCTAGTCTCTTCTGCAAAAACTTTTAAGACTTCTTTCTGTTGTTGACATTTTTTGTTGCTGCTGTTGGATTTTTTTGTGTGCATGGACATGAAGTCAACATATGTCTGTAAAAAATTTAATAATTGCTGCCCATAAAGGGAACAAGGAATTCTATATTCAAAGCTGGGGCTGCTTTTCTTCATTGAAACAAATTTACCAAGCATCGGACTAATTTAATTATGCCTCAGTTCACTCTTTCTTGCTATTATATTTGAACATGTAACTCATGAAAAAGTTTTAGTCAATGAGGTTCCAGTGTGAAGGAGAAGTGGATGCTTTTCTCCATTTCAACATTTCCAAGCAGATCCCCAAAAGCAGATAACCTGCTGCTCAGAAGAAAATGATACCCTGTGTCCCAGAACAACTAAATAACCAAAATTCTTCTGTCTGAAGATTGCAGCCTAAACCTCATCCATTCACAAATTCGTCATCATCTTTTTACAGCGGCACTGGGACCATTTTGTCTGAAAAGCATTTTGCCTTCTAGTGGCTTAAAGCTGGTTCTGGATTTATATATAGCAGATCAGTCCAGAGAGTGCTATGCCTATGGATATGCTGTACTTACATGGGAATTGCTGTTTCAGAGCTTGCTACAGGCATATGCAGGAAAATGGGTAATTTGTTTGGGGAAGCTGAAACCTTGGATCCTTGCTACACTGTCGGAAGTGTAGTAGTGATGCTGAAGCTCCTGTGATAACTCTAGTCCCTTCTCCCTGAGACAAAGCAATCAGACAGTACTTTCCACTCCCAGTTGCTGTGTTTGGGACACAGCCCTGCTTTGCCCCAGAGTGAGTTGGCAAAAATTTGGTTTTATCTTGTTGAGAGGTTTTATGATGGCTGTGTTTTACTGTAAGCCAGAATTTGTGTACAAGAGCACAGGAGATTTAGGAGGATCTATCTGTTCTCTCTTAACTAAGCTGAGGTAGAATGAAGTACTAAATATCTTTATCTGTCTTTAGGTGGCATCACTTCCACCTGCAGAAAACTTCGGGGTCTCTGAGTTGCAGAAAAAGAGCAGCAAGAAATACATTTAGTTATTATGTAATAGCTCTCAAATTATTTTGGAAGTACGAGGAAAAGTGAGAATGAAAAACAAAACAAAAGAAGGTAAAATTATTAAAAAGCCCTTTGTTTGGAATGATACCCTTCCAGAAAAGAAAGTTCTTCTTCTTGCTATCTTGTGTAATTTTAAACATGAGTCTTGCATCATATTTTTCTTACGGAGCAAGTTGCTGAGGTCAGTGCAATGCTTTTTTTCATTAGGATTTTTTAAGGAAGTAGGTATAGAAGTTGCATGAGTCAAGTGTATATGTGAGATTTAGGAATTTTCAGCTAATATCTTTACAGCCTGAAAAAAAATCATTTTGCAGAATAGGATTTTACGTTGTCAGAGAATCCAAGTCTTCAGATTACAAGTCAAAACTGAGAGAAAGCGTTTATTTTTTATTTTTTCAAGATGAAGCATTGCCATCTGTGTTTAGGGAATCGCTTAGAAAGTGCCAACTAGAGTGAGTAATGGAAGACACTTTTCCTTTCAGTTCTTTTGACCAAAGTAGGCTCCAAAGACATATTAACTTCCTAGATTTCCTGTGCAAATTTTATTCACACAGGAAGTGCAATCACACGTCAAAGTACTTTTACTACTGAAAGATCTATACAGAGGAATTTTATTTCAGTTTATATTTCCTTATTCCTTCTGTGAGATATTTAGTGAGTATTTCTGGGGCACACTCATCCTAGGGGATATTCCCGGTTGATGTCAATATAATGACACCGTAAGTGCTAGTATTTTTCTGTTTCGGGGCATTTCTTCCTCTAACAGCAAAAGCTGCATAAATTTATTTGTTGTGGACTGTGAAACATTAGGATTTTGCTTTGTAATGAAAGGATCACAGTAACTGTTTTCTGAAGTGATGTGCCCTTTTTTATTTAAAATAAAAAAACTGGGGAGATTGCTGTAGTCATAAGCAGAGGCTAAAAAGGAATTAAGGTTTATCTCACTACAGTGTTATCAAAGATTGCAGAAACCTCCAGCTTCTAAAGGACATCCTTCAGTGAAGTGTTTTTTAAGGGGTGGTCTCTATGTTTGTGCTGTCTGCTGGTTTTCAGCAAGATGCCACTTTGTTTTTCACAGTGCAGCCAGAATAACAGTAATCACAATGAAAAATGGAAAAGATTGAATTAGTTGATTTACTTCTTTATGCACTGCTTGTCATGCCTTTAAAACATTCAATATGCATCAATAACCAACATGCTACTATACTATATCTTTCAAAGTACAGTGTGTGCACTTTGCATATGTTCCAGTTTAGCAACATTTTCTTTTCACATTAGCAGGTACTTATAAAATTAAAAGAGATAATAATAAATCTCAGTAAGAGGTTTTCCTATTGAACCAGATGTTGCTCTGACTTCATATGGCTTCATGAACAAGCATTCAGGATTTCACTATAAAAGCTCTAATTATTCCATCTGCACTTACACTTACATAACCTTCATTTGTAATTAAAATCTATTTCTGTCTTAATTGTGGACTTGATTTTCTTAACCAGTGATATCAATGCAAATGCTGTTTTTATGCACTTACAGCCACATGGTGCTAAAGTCATACATACGTACATGACTAAGCACTCATAACCACAAATCAGAAGTTTGGTATGATGTTTTCTTTTCTTATAACTTCAAGACAACCATATGAAAAATCTCTGTGAATCCTCTTTCTATATTCTGATAATATATCTGCAATTGCTAGCTTCTAAGTTTCACTGAACACCATACAAATGGGGCTTTGATATAAATTTAGCAAAAAAACAGTCCATGGTGAGAAGAAAAGTATACCTCATAATTTGAGTGATATGCTTTCTGTCCCCTCAAAGACAGAGTCCAATTTGAAAACAACAGTTTAGATTGTAGATTAATCAATTAACTCATCCAAAAATTTAATCATCTCAGTTCATCCACTCCTGACAAGATCACATTTAGGATGGCTAATATCTGAATATGGAATATGTCACTTTTGATATTGCACTTCTGTTTCCTTGGTGACAGAGGTGACTAAAGTAGGTCTTAATGTCATGAAGTACCTTGATAGCTGTCAAGTGTCTGATGATAATTGTAATAATTCATGTGATGTAAAGCTGGGACAAGAGGCCGCCTGAAAGAGCACAGGACTGTCGAACCTTCCTGATGTTGTGCACAACAGCACAGCCATAAATGGTTCTTCAGCTTGTCCTTTGTCCCATGGCAAAGTTTGACATGAATTTGCTGTTTTTACATTTGTAAGTATTATTTGTGTAGAGGCAGCTGGTACATTGAATATTGAGAGCAAGAACATTGCTTTCCAAAATTCCCCTGATTATTTTATAGCTGCAGTACTTCAATCAGCCTGTATGTCAACATAGGCATTTAGAATGAAAAAAGATCAGAAAAGTAGCAAACTTTATGGAATTGCCTTTGTTAGACACTATATGGACACAGTGGGAATGGAAACTCTTATTTCTTTTTTGCAGTTTTACCACTCTGCTTTTGGCCACACTGGGACTGAGAAGGTAAATACATTGATTTTGTAGAAGAAGAGGAGTGTCCTTCAGCCTGCAAGTCCAGCAGCCAGCCTGTCACTCCTAAATATGCTGTTACACTTCTGCAAGGTGGCCTTTTTTTAATTGGTAAAATACCACGTATTACTAGAGGGTAACTGAGGCTTTCTAAAATGTAGGAGAAAGCAGGTATTAAAGTGGGAAATGTCCTAGATGAAGTAAATAAGAGCTCTGCTTCTCTAAAGAGGTAAATGGAACATGCGTACTCTACCTTGATATGTTGGTACCTGCATATATATGTGCATCTGGCTCTGTAATCAAGGACTTTGGACTTTTTCTCCTGCATTTCTTATGATAAGAAGAATGCAGGTATGACCATTGATGAACCCAATGCTCCACAGCTGCTTGAAAGGGCCATTGTCTTGAGCCACTTTCCATCTCAGCTGTGAATGGTTACTAATTAGTAGTTACTAATGCTCACCATTGTTGAGTAAAACACTGCTAGCACTTGCAGCTGATATTTAAAAGCAAAGGGCATGCACTTAATTAGGCTGCCTAGCTTTGGAAAGCTGTAACAAACTGTGTCTGAAGGAGTTACTTTCCCTCTTTGCTCATCTTGGCACTTAAGGATGAGGATGAGGTTTTAGTATTTAAGTTTTTCAGCTATTCTTTACAGATTCAGATCGGAGAGTATTATCTCCCCCTGACTCTGCCTCCAGGGACCTAGTTATGTTGGCTACAATAATGTCTGTGCATCTGAAATGTAAACATGGCAATGCTGTGCACCTGGGGACCATAGCATGTGGCTGCCTTGTCCCGTGTCCAGCCACTGTGTCGGAGGGGGCAGTGGATGGTCAGGTCATGTGTGGGAGCCTAGATCCCCTTTGCTCAACAGTCACACCTTTAGAGAAAACTGATATGTTGCCCGTTACAAGAAAAAGCTGACTGGTGTGACCAATGACTAATGCAACACAGTTTGGATTCCTAAGTGAGGTGGGTTGGACAGCAGCTATAAAACGCTAGGCCATCATGTTTCTTGGGTCTTTAGTTGAAAAAAACCCACCTTTCCACAAAGTTTTCTTCACTAAAGTAATCTTGAGATCATTGATGAAAAGGCTAATAGTTTCTCACTTGTTTCTAAAAAACACCCAAGCCTTCAGGGGGCTGGAACACCCATAAGCCCTGACAGGATACAGGTACCATCTCCTGCAAGGACGGACTGAATGTGCCAGAACTGTGACTGCTCTGTGTGGCTGGATGGCACATAAAGGAGTAATCCTGAAAGTTCTGTGACTCACAAGAGCATCTGTGAGCATCTTTTTGAAGCTGTATGGCTGCAACACTTTTTTCTTTTGCAATGCTGTGTGCTGGCCTGTGCTATCTGTCCCCTGTTTACATCAGACCTGGAAAATCCACTTTCAAAGAAAAATTGAGAGAACTTTAGAAGCAAATTCTTTACAAATGAAGAAGTTTTTATTTCAAATAGCCCAGTTCTACACAGCCAAGGAAAAAGATTTTGAAGATATATGACATGAACAACTGCCTTATTCAATCTTAGAAAGGCTTCCAGGAAAACCTAAAGTAAACAGCAGGTGTCTATTTCATAAAATAAAACAAGTATGTTAGAAAACCCTCCAGCTACTCTGGCACACTGCTTTATATTCAACCACCAAGAAACTTCTTCAAATGCAAAAATGCAGTCATAGCTTTGACCCAAGCACCAGAATAGTGATGCAAATGAACAGAGCTTCCTTTAGGCAGTGAAGATTCCTCAAGGAACCAGATTCATTTCTGGCTTCTGCTACAGTCTGCCTTTGCTTCCTAACAATCCTTTCTTTTTGTTCAGGCTGAAGTTGTTTATGAAAATACTGCAATATTGAAGAAGAATACTGTTGAAAATTTACAACATTTTATTTGAAATACGTCTTTTTGAAAAGTCAGAGAAAAAAAGAAAGAAACAATACCAAAAAGAGGTATTAATTTTCTGAGGGACCTTTGCCCTGAAGCTATGTTTTTTCTATACCCAGAGATAAAGGAAACTGCCCATAAGCCAGAATTACAGTTTGAAATTTTTGGTAACACCATTAAATTTTCAGCTTCTCCTTCAAAAGTTTGCTCTGATTCTCCAGTAATTTTAACATTTCAGAGGGGGGAAACAAACAGTTAAAAACAGAGTGAAAATCTTAGTGGGGGAAAAAGATAATTTTATCACTCTTTCCTCAAGAGCTCTGTAGTACTTCCATCAGGTTCTTTGTAATATCAGCCAACATTCTGACTTTATATTTAGATTGGACTTACAAAAGCTACAGAGCCTAGGGCAAAAATTAATATGTAGTAAATGAATTTCTGTTTCCCATTCCTTCAGCATTGTTGTGGGTGGCTACATATGCACTTTGATTCACATTTTTCTCTTCTGTGAATAGTTCTTCACAGCCACATTTATGGTGGAAGCAAAAACTGCAGAGCTAATGGTAGGATGTGAATTAAATGGCTTCTTGAGGTGTCTATTTTCTTCTTGAGGTGTTTTCCTGAATTTGTATGATTTTTATGGTTCTGCAGCATTTTGCCTTCTAGGATGGTGGCCAGGACTAATGAGATTTGTTCCTTGCCCTCTTTCAGGCAGACACTAGTGAAGAAAAGAGTCCCCCTGTCCCAGCCAGTATTGCAGATGAATCAGAGCACCACCCCATAGAGCTTGTGCCAAGTCCCCTGCTACTGAATCAGTCTTGCTTCTGGCAAAATCGAAGATTTGTTTGGCTACATCACATGATAGGGATGATGGCTTGTTGGACAGTCTTCTTGGCAGATTGTTCCACCCAAGTAGGTCAGCAAATCAAACTGATGCAGTGTGTCCAGAAAAAAAATATCAAGCCTTGGCTGTCTCCTGATATGGGAGCAGGCAGTCAGGAGGTCCCTTTCTATTAATTAGCTCCTTCTGCTTTGCTTATCTCAGGGATGTGCTTTAAACTTCAAACTATTTCTTGTCAAGCAGCGCTCACTGCTTGACAGAGGTTTTTCTGCAACCTCTTGTGCATTTTCTTTCTCAGTATAAATGCTAGAAGTTAAGTTTTATAAGTGTGTTTTCTTGTATCAAACATTGTTCTACATTGTCTATCAGAGTCCCATCCATTTACTTTTCCGAAGCTTTCTCCAGTATGAACTTTCACAGTTGTATCTTCTGCATTCATCTCTTTTATTATCCTTGACTTTTGAATTTAAGCCTTTTTAAAGCATGCTAACAATAGAATGTTATAATTAAGGTGCACATTGCTACCGGAAAAGTCAAACATGGGTTTTTAAAATCTTTTTTCTGCCACTCTGAGCCATTAAAAACACAGCTTAGAATAACAACAGATTTAACTGATTATCACATGGCAGCTACTTTACCTTTTATCAGGCTTAGATATATTTGCTCATGTTAGACCTATCTCCAGGTGGAACATTTTTTTCCAAGTAAGGCAAAAGACCAGGATGGTTCAATAACTCTGGGAAGGAATGATCATCCAGTCTGTGGCTGAGGTGAAGATGTAAAGGGGAAATCAGCTTCACCTATGCCATGCCTGAGGGCTGTGGGCAAGCAGAATTTGGATTGCCTGCTGAAGTGACATTTCCAGCCCTCTGTGTTAAAGCAGAGGGTAACTCAGTGACTGTTTTGTGGCCAGCATTTTGGTCTACAATGGGTGTGTAGCCTCTCTGCTGATGTTGCCCCTGATATTTGAAACACTTCAAACGGATAACTGAAGTTTTGTGGCTCTTCTTTGGCTAATTTCTTCTGTCTTCCTGTGTGAATTTTGCTGGAATCAAAAGTTCACACTGCCTGTCAGTACAGGTGATTTTTGTTTTCCTTCTCCAGTATTAAAAAAAGGTGCTAGGATGCTCAGAAAAATTAGAAGTTTTGTACAGAGTAGAAACTTCAGCTCATCATAAAATGTATACATTAACCTCCTCACTGTAAACATGAGGAATATTTGTTAAAAATCTCCCATAGCAACTCTTCCAGGCCTACAGTAGGACTCTAAATACCCTGCTGAAGAGATTAGCAGCTAACTTCTAACGAGGCATACTTTGCTTGCAGGGAGTGTCTGGCTCTGAGCCCATCTCCAGTCACAGGCACGCATGTGAGCATTAAGTGTTTACTGCCTGTTGTGGTGTGTTCTTGGTCATAATATTTTGCTCAATTCCCCTCTGTATTGTTAAGTTGTAACCCCCCCCACACACACACATGTTAATAGTTTAGTCCCAGTTGTCAAT
>VWYI01035453.1:0-24168 GCA_013399455.1 Anthoscopus minutus
TTTTGGATTTGTTTGTTTTTTAAGTGGATGTCACAGGAGAAAGTCAGTGAGGAGGATTTATCAAAAACAACATTCTAGTTACGACCCAGTTCTGACCCAGTGTAGCCAAATCATCAATCACGGTGACAATGGGCCATATTTATCCCTGGTGCAGCTGCACTGTAATTGACAAAATTACATTTAGAAGAGATTTGCCTTATAGCTGTTTAGTTAGAAGTCTAGAGTGATGATTAGTTGAAGGTTTGACTTTCTCTGCAGCTTGGATTAATGCATACATTATGCAAAGGTATATGTGTATTCAGTTTGCTGCAGATGTTGTAGTCAAGAATTCATGGATGTTTGCACTTTGTTGCTCCAAGTTCCATTATAACAGAATGTAAAGATAACAGGGCCACAATCTAGTTATGCACTTCAAAGGTTGACAGAATAATTTGATTGTATTGTGCTTTTATACCATAATCTGCAGGTATACTTTGTGTCTGGTAAGAAATGCTAGGCATGGAACAGCTAAAATGTGTAGCACTAATGATGTCTTATGGCAAAGATGTATTGTTCCAAGACTTTTGTATTACTGCATATCCCAAAAATCACACATAGGGAAAGTGAGTACTTATTTACATAGTTACAGTGAAGGAACAAAAATATTTGTCAGTGTCTCAGTTGTCTGCTGACTTTTTGTATCCTTTTAAATTTAGTCAGTTGGAGTAAGCAGAACCATATGTTTCATTCTATGAAAAGAAATATTTCAAACCCTTTGATACCATTAACAAACTGGATCTGCTAAAGCTAGATGGTGCTACCCCATGTCAAATAAGCAGTGTGTTTCAGATTTTACTTCCTAAACAAGTAATTGTCCTTACATAGTAGTCACGTTCAGCTGCTTACTGTGTGAAATTGTTCTTAAATTGAATAAAAGTAAGGTCTAACACTGACTTCACTGGAGCTATGATTTAATTTATATTACATTAAATAAATTTAATGTAACAAAAATGCCTCAAAATATTGATCACTTAACAAAAAAGCAAATATTGATGCTAAATGCAGGTGTTGTCTGAAACATGGAAAGTAAGAATAGAAAAAGCCGTAGTTTATTGCAGTTCCCTGTGATGCACATTTCACAGCTGTGCTAGATGTGTATATAAATGCGGTTAGTATCACTTTCTAGAATTGAAAGTAGTTATGATTTTTCTATTTAGTGAATGGGCCACATATGTGAGGAAATTATTTCCTAGTAGTAATGCTGCAGACTGGTAAATCACTGTTGTCTTACTCACCAGTATGAAGTTGAGTGTCTCATATGCTTCTATAATTCCACCACATATTGATCCAAATTAATTTGATCTACAATTTATCTTAAAACACTGCTTAGGCACAACGTTCCTGGATCTTTTTTGAAGGAGATGTTTAGAACAAGATTGGACTGACCAATATTTTTTGCAATTTTGCTGGAAATCTTTCTGAGATATACAGTTAGTGTGATACACAGTAATATGATGGGTTTGTACTGACATTCCATGTGGGGCTGTGTTATCAATCAATGCATCCTAGGGATTTACAGAGAAATCTGCTAATGGAATACAGTTAACATAAAACTATGCCATCAGTAAGTGTCACTTGTACTATTGGGAGACATTAGCTCTCACAGCAGTGGCTGGGAAAATACAGAGTATAGTACATGTAGTTCATAAACTGTTGTGAATTACATGGCAGCTATTTCTGACTTTCGTCTACACAATCCTAAGGTTTTAAATAGCACTCTTCACTGTTACTCTAGCACAGAAGATCAATTAGAAGAAGAAATCAATGTAAACTCTCTTTTGAGTAAAATAAAATAAGTGTTGAAGGTCTTGAAAACTTCTAACTATATGTACAGCTTAGGCTCTGTGTCAGTGTTTCTCATTCAGTGGATTACAAACCCAAAGTCATCCAAAAGTGTCACCAGAGGGCTAAAAGAGAGTGAAAATTTTATGACAACTTAAAGCAAAGGATATCTCTGTTTTCTGTTTTTCACAAATCCTTATCATTTAAGGCTCAGTAACTTTTGTACATCTCCTGAAACAGACATCGTGGCAATTACTTTTCTAACTTAGATTTGTAACATATAAAAGGGGTTGATAATTTTTTCTAATATCTATTAAATATCACCTGTGAAAATGCTTATAAATCGTGCTTCCATTAAAATGAACTGATGCCTGTGATACATGATACTAGCTAGATTTTTATAGCTGATGTACATTACCATTTTTGTGAGGTCTATGTAAATTTTAACACATTAACTGACAGGATTTACTGCAACTGGCATTGACCAGATAGTTTATNTATCTAAAGAGAATTGTATCAAAGAATAATTTTTGTGGGATGCAAAAGTTGACAAAACTTGTCAAAACTTTACTATATTTTCTTTCAGAGCTACTTAAGCTAAAAGCACTTGAATATTATGGCCATATATAGAATTTGCACTTCTGTTTACCCCAGCACTTAACAGAGATGTAGTAGCTTTGTGTGTTACCAGCATTTGTTTCTTCTTTGTTAGAAAGATTGATCTTATGTGAGTTTTATTGAGCTGAAGTAATAGTGGCTAAGAAAATGAGCTCTGAGATGTCACCTAGACTTGTCCCTTTGAGAAGTTCTTCCTCCTTCATTTTTATCTGGTTGGTGCACCCACTCATTTACCCAGTCAAAGGAGGTGCCTGCCTTTACTGAGTGATAGCAAATCTTTGCTCACCTGGGTTGTGGGCTTATGAGTGATCATCTCTGTTGTGGCTAAACAAAAAATGTCTATTTTAAAGATAATGGCAAAGAATAAAAACAAATTTCCCAGAAAGATTTGTAGCTCCTCCCATCATGCATATGCATACCTATGTATTTAGGGTGTGCCCCATCCCTGGAGGGTTTCGATGCCAGGTTGGATGGGGCTTTAATCAACCTGATCTAATGGAAGTTGTTTCTGCCCAGGGCAGGGGCATCACAACTAAAAAACCTTCCAGGTCCCATCCAAACAAAATTGTCCAATAGGACAAGAGGAAATGGCCTCAGGCTGAAACAGAGGAGGTTCTGGTTGGGCATTAGGCAGAATTTATTCACTGAAAGTGTGGTCAGGCACTAGAATGGAGTGCCCAGGGAGGTGCTGGAGTCACTGTCCCTGGGAGTGTTCAAGGAATTACTGAATGTGGTTCTTGGTGCTAACTGGTCTCATTGACATGATGGTGTTTGCTCAAAGGCTGGACTCAATGACCTCAGAGGTTTTTCCTAACCTCACTGAATCTATGATTCTACAATTATGATTCTATTTCTTTTGCATGTGTACCTGCATGTAAGTTATGTGTACCTGTATGTAAGTTACACTTTACCTAAGGAAAAAAACCCAAACATTAAAAGAAGAAAATATTAAAAATGAAACAACAGAATGGAGAACGATAGAGTATATACCTCATCTAGGAAGTAGACTTGTTCCAGAAGAGAACAAGTAGACAAAAAAACTTGCAGTAACAAGAAACTAATTTGATGGCTATTTGGGTCAAAATTTATTCAGACTAAAACCAGAACAGTTTTCTCTTTCTTCTCTCTGGCTTTGCATTTTTCACTGCTGGTAAAGCAGCTTGTAATGTAATCTAGTTTGGTGAACTGATCTAGCTGAAAAACAGCCACCATAGGACAAAGTTCTTTTTTGTTTAGACTTAATTAGTTCTAGTTCACGTCTGAGAAATACATTTGTTGTAAGTTCTGTGGAAGTCATGGCACCGTGCAGAAGGAACTGCCAAGGTTGTTTTCAATGAATCTCAAACTATGCCTGAGATTTCATATGGTAAGTTAGGGAGGATCCGTATGAAGGAATGAAGGATCCTTATTTTGAAGAAACGGGTGCGTCCAGATGGAGGAAAACAAAGCAGTGAAGCACTCCACTAAAATAAATGAGCAAAGTGGCAAAAGAGAAAGAAGGGGAAACTGCACAATTGTCCTGGGCATTGAGAAGACTTTATACTGTTTCTGATGGAATATATTTTCCCTGTTTACAGATAACCAAAGCCTGTGTTCTGCTGTTACCCATCTCTTTCTATTGCCATGAATGTACATGATGAGGCAATAGATGATCCTGGCGATGTACTGGAGAAAGTCTAAAAACAGCTCATAAGAGGAGCATAACCTCTAGATTCCTCATGTGGAGAGGGAAATATCCAGAATCGTTGCTGTCCTGTAGGATGCAGTTATGTTGCCCAGAACTAAAGTGTGATCTGTCTTGCCTGTCCTGTTTATTGAATGCAAACTTGATGTCTGGTTTCACTGCAAGTTCCCTGCCTAAGAGGGATATCCTAAAGCCAAATTCAATAGGCAGTCTTCCTCTATACCTGTCCAGAGACAGTATTTTCAAAAGAATTCATGTCAGTAAATTATGTTGTCTTTTTCAGTAAAATCAACATTTATTTTCTAGTTCACTTAAAATCAAATATACTGCAGTCCAAGAGATATATTCCTTATTTCCCATGTAATTTATAGCATTGTGGTTCTGGTAGGTGATTTTGACACTCAGAAGAATTTGAGTTAAATTTTCAGATTTTTCTGTGGTTTGGGATATCTGACTTTGAATACAGAAAGAAGAAACTTCAGGATTAATACCTGGCTATGTCTTCTCAGGAAATAAAAGCAGCAACACTAAGCTGCCAACTGAAATATCTGAAATAGAATCAGTATTGCAAGTATCAGAGCTATGGCTCTTTCAAGGAGGCACTTAGACAAATTTGGAGAAGAAGCTTTCAAATCTTTATGTGACTTTCTCCTGTGATTTAAAGGATGTGATTCCAGAAAAGGAAAACCACAACACTTTCCCTGGTTTTTGGAACCTCTTTGTGATGAAATTGCAGGAAAATATAGTGAAGTGAAGAGAAATTTTAATTTTGAATTTTGAGGGGCTTCAGACCCGACAAGTACAGTGTATGTTCAAAGACAATGGTTTTATCACACTGCTCATCTTTGTCAGACTAACAAGGTGTCCTGGACACAATGTCCCAGATTCATACCATTCTCTCTGCTTTTGTTGAGACCTCTAGGCTTTCTGCATATATTTCTTTAGGGGAGAGATATAGGTTTACCTACAGAACCATTCAGAACACCTCATAGCACCTCACAGCATTGCCCTCTTACCAGAATTTAATATTATAATATGTTACAATAAAGTAATAAAATCAGGTAAACTAGCTCAGACAGCCAAAGCAGTAATTTAAGCATTTTGTTTAGCTGCCTAAAATCAGGTGAAAAAATTCAGGGTGATGGCATTGCAGAATGGTGATAATAACATGAAAAACTGTAATAACAAGGAAGCAATATTATTGAATATTACAGAAAACTGACATATTTTATTATCCATGTAATACAATGTGGGTCATTTTCTATCAAGTCACTAAGAAACTTAGTGAGGTGATGAAAGACAAAATAATACAGGCTCAATCTGCTTTGTTATTGTGTTGGTTTTCTGGACAGACCCTAATGAATAGCCTGTAGGATCCTGATAAATTGACTGAATAATCATAGACTGTTATATGTGAGTAGGTAGTCAGAGGATAAGATAACCTGTATCTATTCCAGAGGAGACAAGTATCAAAAAAATATAGGAAAAACAGAAAATCCTTATGGATTTAAATCTATATCATATTATAGCAGTATTGAAAAATAATATTACATTTTAATTAAAATATATATATTATGCCATTATAGAAAGGTGTGGGTGCTATTGTTGGAATATGATCTCTTTGGAATCCCAGAGTGGGACAGCTGACAAAATCGGAGCATTTTCTTGGATGTATGTAGTCCAGAAAGATGAAGAAGGATAAATGCACTTTATGTGAGAGATCAGTGGGAATGCATAGATCTGTACACTTGGGTGAATGATGAAGCAACTGAAAATTTAAGCACTAGCATTAGACAGAAAGCCAACATTGCCAATATCATAGTGAATGTCTTTTTATGATCACTCAGCCAGGAACTAAAAAAAATAAAAAGACCTTCTCTAGAAAACAGGAAGTACCTCACATTAACAGAACTTTGTCCTCCAGATTTAAGCCTTTTCAGGAGCCACTGCAGGGACAGCAGAGCAGGGCAGATGGATCCAGGAGTTTTCTAAAGACCACTGATGATTACTTTTTACACAAGGAATAAATGAGCCAATGGGAGCAGGTGCTCTGCCACAAGAAAAGAAGGGCAGGGATGTGAAGGTGTGAGCAACCTTGGCTTTATGAGATGGTGGAGGTCAGGATTCCAATCAGAGGGAGAAATGCAAAATATAGGATCTCAACCCTTGGCATTAGGAGAGAAAATGCAGGTTTGTTCAGGCACTTCCTGAAAGGAATATTGGTAGCAAAGTGGAGAAGAGGTAAAATATGGTCCTGAATTGCACAGGAAACCTAGTAATGTGACCTAGAGGAGGCCAAGTTTGTCAATTATTATTTCCTAAGATTTTCCTTTAGGAATCTGAGGCCGTTGAAGATCCTGAATGCAATTGTAACATTGGAGCATCTTTCATATAAATAGTCTGAGAGAGTAGATCACTCGTGATAATCAATGTATATAGAGACCTGATAATATGAGGTAACAAAGATGGCTTATTTCAGAGATTTCTATGAATAGGATAGGATGCATTGGGCACAAGTCCAAATAAAATAAATTGTTTTTAAAATAAGGAGGGAAAATTCTATTTTAAGGAGGGTCAAACACTGGAAGGACCTGCCCAGGGACATTGTGCAGTGTCCATCCTTAGAGATATTCACAATCAATCTGGATGATGCCCTGAGCTGTGGCTGACCCTGCTTTGAACTGGAGGTTTGAACTAGATGATTTCCAGGGGCATCTTCCAGCCTCAACAGTTCTCTGACTTTTTGCATCTCTGTGATGTATGTTGCATTGTGTTAAATTGGAAGCAGTGGTAGCAGAAGTTAATTGGAAGCTGTAGTAGTACATACACAAACTCATGAAATCATGGAGTTATAGCCATTAATATTTCCTCCTTTATTTATAAGTGTTTGAAGTCTGTATCACGCCATTGCCCATGTCTTTCTCTGTCTGCACTGAATGATAGGAGTAGAAGGCTCGAGGCAAGATTTTTAGAGAAAAGAGAAAAGCTAAGTCAATTGAAAGCAATTTCTGAAGGGAATAGCATCAAAAACAAGGAGGAGAAATATTTCAAAAAGAGGACAAGGATTGAAGGATATTGAAGATATTATGTTTATATGGCATTCTGGCATTTCTGAATGTCCTAAAAAGGATTACACCAACGGTAAGTTACTGGATAAAGCAAAGATTTTGAGAAGAGGCACAAAGGAAAACCAATAGAACATCAAGAGCATTTGAACTGCTAGAAGGCATTTTCCTTGTGGAAAATGTCTGAAAATCCTTAAGAGAGCTTGTGAAGATTCATTTAAATAGCTGAGCAGCTCATTTAAGCAGTCAAACAAAAGCCTCAGTTCAGCTTTACAAAATCAGGCTGCTGCTATGAGCTGGTGGCACAAAAGACAAAAGCCAAAATGTGTCGTGTCCTGACACTGCACTTTGTCAGAAGTTGTTCACAACTGGCTTAAACTATGCACTGAAGTAAGCTCCACAAAAAACCTCGAGTGCACTACGTGCTAGAGGTTAAAGAACAGACAAAACCTAGACAAGGTACTTAAAAATAATAAATGAAGATTCTTTGGGAATATACTTTTGCTCTCAAACACCAAAGCAAGCCAGAAAACTAGAACTTCTGTTGATTCTGCAAACTGTCTAAGCCAAGTGTACCAGACACTGATTGCTCACAGAACATCTGACAGCAACAGAGGAAGGAAAAATATTCCCATTATTGATATCATATGCAATATATTGCACTAACATAAAAGCATTCTACATTCTGTTCAAGACTTGGCAGGCATATCAGAAACAACTGGAGATTTCCATTAAGAAGTCAAACCCTTTATTTGCTATTTTGAAGATAATTTCCATGTTTCAGTGTTACTTTGAAACCCTAGAATCTGATTAACCCCCTTTCTGGACATATGCACTGGTTTTAAAACTCAATACTAGAAGCAGTGAGGATGCTGGTGAATAAAAAATCCAACGGGTTCCTATTCTAGAAGTTGTGACTGGAGGAAGACGTGAGAGAAAAGCTTGAGTCTAAGACCTACACCTCGTGTAGGGTTGATCTGAGAGCTACCACAGGCAGCAGTGGTTCTAGGACAAAAACCTGGAAATAAATGAGACCTTCCAGTTTTCCTTAAAAATCTTCAAATAAGGAGGTTAAAGACACAGGATTAAGTGGAGGATAATGAAAGGTTTCAATGAAAAGTAGTAGCTGATAAAGTTTCTGAAAATCTGTGTTTTAGGGAAGAGACATTGTAACTAAAAAGTGCATAATCAGCAAAACTAATGTAACAAATAGTTCATAGAACCCTTCCTTATGGAAATTTACACCAGAATACAAGCTGAAAATGGACCTTTGTTGCATTTTTTTGTTGTTTTTTTTTGACATTCTAGTCTTCAAAATGAAATTACATGTGTAATGACCTTCATCGCTGTTGATTATCATACAACACACATAGTAGCAGAAATCACAGTCTGCGAATTGAAACTAGACATTGGTCTCAGTGGCCTAAATATCCTTTATTCCTCCTGTTTACTGCCTCTAAACAAATGATACTGGTTTGCAGATATCAGTGTATAATATTGTCTTTGCCATTATACAAAATAATAAAATAGAACACAGCACTGTAATTATATGCATCAAATATTAATTTAATAATAAAATTATATAACTACAAATAGTTATATTATGGAAAGTTCTTGTATTTTTTTCATTCACTTTTGAATTATAACTTGTTTTTCTTTCACATTACATTGAATTTTTCCCACACAGTTGGTGATAAGATGTGAGTAAGGGATCTGTCAAAAAGAGAAGGTTGTGTCTGACCCTTGTAATTCCACCAGGAATTGATAGTACGTAAGAGAAAATATCTGGTACAGGGTTTGGAAGCTTCAATTTTCTTTTTTCCTAAATCAAGCCATGTCAGGCAACAAATTTTATCTAGATATTTGATGTAAGTAATGAACCACTGAATGAACTTCTTACACTTGGTCGGCATTACACATGGACAAAGCTGAAGAAGAATGAGAAATATTTGATTCATAAAAATCCTCAAACAAACAGTAAATTTCTGTATTAAATAATTAAAACTTTATTATAAATGTACAATAGATGCTTCTTTATATCTGTTGTTCTTATAGAAGTGAAAAATGTGTGGATGAGTTTACTGAATTAGAAGTAAGAAATAGGATTTCTTTTGCTCTAAAATAAGATTTTAAACTATAAAAATGTTATTCTGATGAGGAAAATGGAAGAGGAAGGGGCCGCAGGGATGGTAATATGAGAAGACAATAATACAGACATGTAGACAACTGCTGTGGGTATCTGGGTGCATTAAATACCCTTAGCCCTAATGACAGCTTAGCTTTGTGAAGTTCAGAGTAGTTCTAAGGAAGAGGTCTAAAATTCAGTCATGATGTTTTTTTCTTCCCTAACTAGAATGGTAGTGCAACTTTTGGATTGATGCTAATTTGGTTTATTTCCTTTGGCAAAAGTATGCTCTGTTTGTGTTGGGCACCTGTTTCACCTTGAACTTTGCTTTATTATAAACTTTACTAGACACAACCTTTTTATTCTGCAGGAGTTGACATGGGCCAAATTGTTATATTTATTTTATACTGGGGATTTAATAGATAAGTATTCAATGGAGAACAATATGGAACATCTTAGGGCACAGAACTCAGCAAAGCATAAGGAAGATCAGCTGTCTCCTAAGGTTCTGCAGATATCTAGGGCTAAAGGAGCAAAAAAAAAAAGAAAAGAGAGAGAAAATACTTGAAAGAAAATACTATAAAGGAAAGTGTCAAACTGCAGAACTGAGGGAAGAAGAAAAGTAGAGCTGATATACACCTGACCTGACTTCAGCTCTCTACAAAGGAAACATGTATATCTTAGCTGGTCTCCACAGGTTTACTTTAAAGTCAATGGAGACTTAGCAAAGGTCCACGCGTAGGCACTTAGTTTAGGATTAAATTAATTCCCCCACTGATTATATTGCCTAGAGATATGCTAAATACAAAGGGAATCCCAGATAGCTAGCCTACATTTCTACTTTGTCAGAAACTATGGGTAGTGGAATGAATTCTATTTTAACTTTACAGAGAGAGAAAGATCATCTGAAGAAATGTTCTGGATGCCTTAGAGAATTCTAACCAAAGACAGGTTTACTGTGCTTATGAGACTGAAAAATCAGTATTTGCAGTTGTGGTTCATAGTTTCTTAAAGCTGCATAGCTTGGGGATTGCTGAAGAAGCCAGTGAAGGTTTTCAGCCATGCTTAAAGGACCTTTAATATCCTATGTCCTTGAAGAAAGCTGTAAGTGCAAAGCACTGCATGGGCAAATCTCTGCAAAAGGATCTGGGATCTGAGTAGGCTGTGACAGGAAAACAGGGAAACTGTCTGTGGAATGGACCAGATGTGTCCAGTGAAAGTCTGTGCTGCAGTATATAAAGCCAAAAGAAATTCAGCAGAACACTTCTCATTAGGAGACAGGTAGAGCAGCCCAGTGAGCTTCCAGGGATAATTATTAGAAGGAAAAGTATTTCAGAGGCATTTTAAAACTGAGAGTTTCTAATGGAAACATAATGCTGACTACTCCTCTATACATTCAGTGCTACTCATGAAAGTTTCAGCTGAGGCACCACAAGTAGCTCATCTGAACCAGGAAAATTCCTTATTCATCATCCAAAGTGAAACCCAGCTAGTCCTACACTAGCCATTTGCTGTATAAGCAGCCATCCATTTGTTTCCTGATGGAATTTTATGTTCTAAGATAAAATAAACCCTGCTGTCTGGTGTAATTCACTGTATTGAATGCAGTCCCTGAAAAAAAGAGTTGACATGGATGCCTATTTTCAACTGCCAAGGGGCAATGGGATGACTAGAGGCAATCTGCGTCCTTTAGTAGAGAGACAGCACAATTAATGCAATGTACTTGACTTTTCAGATAGGAAATGTATGTTAATTCAGGCACATGAGAAGTCTCACCTTTTGCTAGGACCTGTGGGTAGAGGGAAAAATACATTATTGTATCTACATATTTCTTACAGATTAGGATTGCCAGGCTACTGGTTCCTGTATAAAAAACCCCCAGGTTTTAAAAGGAAAGTGACTTGGGCTCACTAATTTTTTTTCTCCAGTAAACAAATAACAAAAAATTCCTGCTTGCCTCAAAGTGCTCAGTGTTCAGAAGACTGCTAAGATGACTCTTTTAATAGGCACCTGGATAGCTGTAGGTCTTTTGAATGGGCTGCGCCCACTGAAAGATGCCCAACCAACTTTATTATTCTTGCTAATTGAGTTGCTGCCTGCCTCCAAGAACATTTCAGGTGATATAGTCACTTTTTCATTTAGCAAACAGGAAATGCATATAAATTAACTGAGAAAATATCACCTTTCATACACTGGCAACAGAAACCTGACTGAAATAAAATGTATATTGAAAGATATTTTCAGTGGTTAGGAAAACAAATTTTCTATACTTGCAGATGTCAATCTACTCTTGTCCTGGGGTGACTTTGTGATGCTTGTATCCCCAGTCGTGTGTTCTGCCCATGCTGGATGTTAAGTTCTGCACCCAAATTTGGGACAGGTTGTGGGAGCAGAGCAGGAGGAAGGAGAAGTTTGTGTTCAGAGATGGCGCTCGCTTCCCGGCCTGCACTCTTGTCTGCAGCACGGACACACAGCAGGACAGAGCTCTCCTTGCTGTTAGTTTTTACCTAGTTGTGGCAGGGAAGTTCCCCAGACTGTCTTTTCTCCCTCCTTTTTTCTTGACTCCATCCACACCTGCTCTGGACTGAAAACCCAGAGCACCCCAGGAGCTCAGGCCTGCGGCTTCCAGCGCTGGAGGGGCTGATGAGAGACTGAGCGAGCCCAGCTGCACCCATGGCAAGGACTCTCCTGGATTTGCCATCTCTTCCAACAGCACGAGGTTTCATTGTTTAATACTGTTCAATTTCTGTTAAATAAACAGGTTTTTTCCCCCCACTTTTCTCCAATGAAATCTCCCAAACCAGTTGTGGGACGGGCTGCTCGAATTTGCTTTCTGGAGGGACCCCATTCAGAGGATTTCTCCCAAATTTGCCCTAAACCAGGACAACTCTAAAACTGCAAATGTTCCAGTATTACAAATTTCATTAAAATATTGTATTGCTTATTAACCATAATAATATTTTTGATTAAAAATATGAGCTATTAAAAATATGCCAATGTCAGAGTTTTTATTAGACTCACTTTTATTTTTTGATCCTTTTTTTTCTGCATTTGTTTTTCATAAATTTATAAGTGATCATATTTTGTTGATATAAGGTGTGCAGTGGAGGAGGATTCCAAAGTCATAGCTGTAAATATGTGCACTGAAAATCCTATCACCTATATTTTACTATCACCAGAAAAGAAAAGAACGATAGTTTGATTTAGATCATTACTCAGTACCAAGATGTGCATCTGGATCACCAAGGGTTAAGAAATTTTTGATTCTCACAGAATTTTAAAAATAAAGAATTCATAAAAAAATGGAAAGCTGATTGAAAGAGGGTAGAATTTATTCATTAAAAGATTCTGTATAAGGAAAACGGATTATTTAAATGGCTATTTCTGTGGGGTTTTTTTGGTTTGGTTTTCTTAGAAGTAAGTAGTTGCGAGATTCAAAATAATTTCCATTTTATAATGCCTCAACTCCTTTATACTCTTGGTGATAATGAAATCTCATTGGTTGACAATACAATTTCTAAATGTGTTGTTTCTTTTATTCATCAAAGCAGGAGATAAAATCAAGTGACTGACTGGAGAGCCCAGTCTTCCAAAACCCCCATCCCTACACACAGCACCCTGACATACCCTGAAAAAAAGCACAAGCATCCCTTGACCTGAATAAAACACATCACTTCTTAAAAAAACCTGCCTTCTACCATCCTTCCTTCATTTTCAGGTTGTCTTGTGGATAGACAGCTAAAGAGGCCAGCTAAAAGGATTCTCACCTTAGTTTCTGACAAGTTTCAGAACAAGAGTGATTAACAGGCTTGATCTGCACAACAGATGCTCAGAGCCATCACAGAGCAGCACACCAAGTGGCACAGGAAAACAGCTTTCATGAGAGATTATACGATAACACCGTGTTCCCATGGAGGTTTCTTTCATCTGGACTGATCTCTCTCTTTTGCAGTGGAAGCTCCTGCCTTCATGCAACTAAAACTGATCTGTGGAATGTCCCTGTCCCTCTACCACACCCTCCCTAAAAGTCTGTCTCTCATAAACCATTTCCTCGGGAGGTGAAGGTGATTTTCTTTTTCACATTTCCAACACTGAACTTCTGCAGAATGCAGATGAACTGATATTTTGAAGTTCTAGCAACATCCAGATTTTTTATGGATATTCACATGTGATGATAGAGAAAGGGAAAATTCCCTGAGCTACAGGTTTGACTTCCCTTGATTCACAGAGTCAAACTCATACAGCTTAATAAATGAAGACAAGTACTGAGCCATAAGTTAATTTCTGAAGATTACAAATTAAAATACTCATCATTATGGGGATCTATGAATCCTCTTCTTTCTCTTTTTATTTTCCACTATTTAAATATTTAAAATAAGTATTTTAAGCTTAAAAGTACTTTAAACTGTATTTATTCAGTTTAGACTTGATTCTTTGCAAATAATTTGGCATATCTCTGAGTAACAAGAATTTTGAATTTCACTATTGCTGATATGGACTAATCAAAAAAGAGTGAATCCACTAAGCAGGAATTTCCCATCCTAGATGATAGAGATTGCTTGCTGTAACATCAGTTGTAGAATTGATATATTTGGAGAAATTTTCTTCAAGAAAATATAATCTAAGTGTAAGTATAGCATGAAGAACTAGGAAAGGACATACGTTTTTACTTCTACATCTAGTCTAAGTGATGAAGGGATTTCCTTCCCCTTAAAAATATTGTACTGTCAAGCTAAACAAGTTCTATATTCATTTGTTGTATTATCCAAGTGATTGGAAACAAGAAATCACAGGAAAATTTTAAACTGTCTGTTTTTTGCCTATTTGCTTCCTGGGTGACAAGATTAAAAAAAAAGAAAAGTCATTTGATTTAGGTGTTTGGGGATTTTTGAAATTCAAAATAAATTGAACTATGAAATTTAAAAGCCCTTATTTTTATTTTAATTATCATACTCATAAAATTTGCTATCTGTAATTGAAGCCTCATTTTTCATTTTTAATGAATAAGATTTTCAATTTTTCTTTCATGAATATGATGTATTGAATAATCTCCAGTTTTTATCCAATGGCTCTTTTCCTCCATAATTCCCCCATTTTTTTCTTTCTGTATAGCCAAAATTACACAGAGAAAGCATTTCAGAAAAGTAAATTTGCAGCATTTCATACTTCTTTTTACTATGCTGGATTTTTTCTGATATTTAAGGCATTTTTAAAACCTTCGTAACTGATCAAGAGAAATTAACTGGGACAGAAAAGTAATAACTGGTATTAAAAAACAGCTTAGAAAAACTCAGCTGGAAACTAAAAAATGTGAAAACAGACTGCGGTATAGTACTTAAAAATAATGCTTAATTTAAAATAAAACAGCAATAGCATAATTTTCCTACTTAAATAATTTGAGTGGTGGGACCTTGGGGTTTTTATTTTTGTTTGCTTTGTTGTTGGTTTTGTGTGGTTTTGTTTGTTTTAATAATAAAAATTAGGACATCTTATTTGTTCTAAAATGCCTAAAATTTTAACCCAGAACAATTTTCACATAGATTTAGAAAATGGTCAACAAATTACTGAGGATGTGTAAATTAAAAAGAGTAGTCCAGCTGTTAGTACTCCTCTCAGAGGATCAAAAGCAATCCCAAATGGCACGCAGTGGGTTTGAACCCTTAGCAGAGCTGTGGTGCAGTTGATTTGCTTGAGGGAAAGAACCACAGGGACCTTGCTGGAACCTGCCCACTTGAACTCCGTAAAGTTCAAGAATGTCAAGGATAAAGTCTGTTGCAACTGGACCAGGGCAATCCCCTGTATCAGTAAAGTCTGTGGGACTGAGAGCAGCCCTGAGGAGAAGGAAGACTTGGGGGCACTGGTGGATGAAAAATTCAACATTAATCTGGAGATTTAAAGAGACTTGTGTTATACCAGATGTTGCTCTGTGTGCATACACTTATGAATTCCCATTTACAATCTTTCACATCTGTTTTCAGATGTCTCAAACAGTTACTACGAAACCAGCAAAGGGCTGAAATTTTGTTATAAATACCACCAGTATCTGTGGTGCTGTGGGGAATTAGTTTTTGTATTTTCCTACAGCAGAACTGGAAATTGACGTTCAGCTTTCAGTATTTGAGTTTAAATCACTCCTCCTTTTCAAACAAAGCATTTCCAGGACTTGGTAATTCCTCCAGACAATATAAGCAAAGTATCATGTAGGCTCAATAAGATTTGGGGGTGGACTAAGGGAGGAGTAACAGCACAATCTCCCCTTCATGTTCAATAAATTGCAGATCACAGTTGGTGCAGGTTTGATATAAAACATTTGTATCTCCGTCCCTCTTTCTATGTTTAAGTGTGTTTGCCTCTTTCTTGTCTTTCACCTGCACCATCAGTTCTTGCTGTAGATGTTTGATTTGCAGCAGTAAGCACTGGTCTTCGCTGTTAAGGAATATTAAAAAAAGGCTAAGTGTGAAAAGTTTGCTATTTTGAAAATACGCCTGTGGTAAGTACTTGTAAGATGCATGTGATAGGAGTGAAAATGCGGTAAAGACATGCCCTGAGCCATGTGTCAAAAGGACAAGTTTATCTAGGTCTGCCAGGATTTTTTAAAAAGAGAAAATAGTAATGAAAACATGATTTTTCATCACATCTGCTTGATAAAAAAGCCTGCTGGGGAAGGAAAAAAAATGAGGAGGGTTGAAAGTGAATGTTGCTGCCTACTTCCAAAGAAAAATAATGTAGTTTAAATGAAAGATAATTGTAGGATTTTAAACTGTTATGTATGATTCCAAAAGGTAAATGCTTTAAATAAACCCTGCCACTGATGAGACACAGCCCCACAGTACCCAGAAAAGTGAACAGATCAGGTCTGGTCACCAGGGTTAGACCAGTCCAGGAATCACCAGACAAATCTGCGCTCGTGAGGGAGGGTCATGGCCAAACCAGGAGCCCACCAGGAGCCCACGTCAGCTGCACAAGCTGGACAAGCCAGGCATCTGGGGAGATGCACAGCTAACCTGAGCTGGCACTGTGAGTACTCGGGCCTGAGTGGAAAGTCAGGCTAGCTGGCCTGTGGAAATGCCAACAAACCAGCAGTTCTGTGAATTCCTGCATCTGGAATGGACAAAATGGAAATGGAGCTCAAAAACTGCAGTAGTCAGAAGCCTGTTTCACACAGAGTTACACAACAATTTCAGTCTGTTCCTAATGGCTCTTAGGTCTGGTTGCTGTATATCCAAACAGCACCAAAAAACTTACTGTATTTCAGTTCTTAATGTTTCTGTGACATTTTGAGATTGTCGTAAATAAAAAGAGGAGCAGTTATGGATTATTAGCCTTTCTACGCTGTAGCAGGAACTGAAGGTTCTGC
This sequence comes from Anthoscopus minutus, assembly GCA_013399455.1. Classification (NCBI taxonomy): domain Eukaryota; kingdom Metazoa; phylum Chordata; class Aves; order Passeriformes; family Paridae; genus Anthoscopus; species Anthoscopus minutus. The sequence continues at coordinate 16,671 of VWYI01035453.1, forward strand.
TGAAAAACATGATGGCTGTGTCTGAACTGATAAATAAAAGGGGCCAGCCACTTTTGTCTTGCTAAGACAACAGTGCCACTATTGTCAAATGACAAATAATGCTACTATTTGTCTTATCAAGTGGCATGCCTTTGAGTAGTGTTCGTATAAGTAAATTACTCTAACACAGCCAACAGAGACTCCTCAAACAGACTGCACACAGGGAATTACTCCTGAGTCACTTTGCCCTAAGAACTGTGGAAAACTATCCAGGTTTGGTTGAGATAGTTCAAAACTATGCTCAATTAAAAACTGAGCTAACAGTTGCACTGTAAAATGGAATGTCTAGCTGTGCTTAATGTAAAATTCTGGCCCTTGTTTTTGCTGATATAAACATATAAGTTATGTGTACATTGCATAATGAATAATTGAAAAATTATACTAAATGTTTAAACATAGTGGGATGTGCTTGGGTGACAGATCTTGAGACTATTAACTCACAACAGGGCCATGAAAAACCTAGCACAACTGAAAGATTCTCTAAATCACTGAATCCCTCTCAGGTGTACAAAACAAAGAGACACAATTACTAATCCAGGCCAGACCCCCCATATTTTAAGGTGGATGTCCTCTTAATACTCCCTGGAAATGAATTTTTCCACTCCTCTTTTTCAGAAAGGAGAATGAAGCACAGATCATTAAAGAAGTAAAAAATATGCCATATTCATATTGTTTCAATCTAAATGAAATGAGAAATAATCACTTAAATACCCTGGGGGTCAAGATCTAGGTCTTTTACCTGCTGTCACATGAAAAGCCCCTTAGAATATACTTGAGTTGTTTTTTCTTTAGCTTTTAATGAACTGTCTTGATTAGAATAAATGGTCACCTTTCAGAAAATAAGGAATGTCATGCAAAATTATTTTGCTATATTTATTGAGCATACGAACAAGCATAGATGCTTTTTACATTTTCATTGTTTATATGATTTTTGTGAGCACTGTGTTAGTAGTTTTAAGGTGTTAAGTGAATAGTTAAAGTTACAATAAATGGGCATTTCAAAAGCCAATTACATTTTGAATAATTGCTCCAATCTATCTCAGCAAGATTAATTTTTTACATGATCTGGGAAATGTCTAGCTGTTCAGTTACTGTTTCACACTTCTAAGTTTGAAAATACTGGCCCAAGAATGCAGCCCTGAGTTTTCCAGGTGAAAAATTGACCCTTATTTACAGGCCCAACTACTTAATATCACACGTAAGCACATTTTAATAGGTGCCTGAATTTATGGAAAATGCTTATCCAAAGGCTACAGAAGCCATTATTGACCTTCCTTCTATTTGCTGTTAAAAATATGATTTCTTTGAACTCTTGTAGTCTTTCTAGTTTAGGATTTTTTGTTTCATTTTGCTTTTAATTATCTTCATAATTTTAGTGCAACTTTGTTCTACCCATGCAGCCAGATGGGTCTCCCCAATTAAATTATATTAATCTTCCTCTCCTGCAAACCAGTATATTTACCTTGGCAGAGTAAAATAGGGTTTTTTGCTTTAAAATTTATCTTACTATACATTTGTTTGTATATATAGGTATATTTATGTAAAAATATATATATATGCTCTATATATACATACACACATATAAATGTGTATACATACTACAGTACATCTATATGTAATGCATATACATATACAGCCATACAGTCATTCCAAGCATGTGCTTGTATATATTTCTTTTCCTGTCTGTAAGGAATGACATTTACAAGGATTAGCATTCTTGCAAACTTCCAGTATTACATTTTTACATTTGTCCTTTGATATTTACGCCATGCTGTTACAAGTATCTAGAAAAAGTTAAAAAGTTTGTTGAAAGGCCTTTGTTTCCATTTTAGAAAAAGAAAAACCCTGGAGCTAAACCATTAGAGGTATTTAGGTGCTCGCTAAACGCACTGAAGGATGTTTTAACCTTTGCCCTAATGCCAAGAATTGTATCTTATTCTGGCCTGGAATATGTCCAAGGTTTCTTCAAGTTATTAGCTGGAAGACTTGTTTAAACAGAAGACAGACACCCCTATCTGGTCAGTGATGTGTCATAACAAAACACAGAGATGAAGTGTGCCAGCAGGTCCCACTCCTATCAGGTGACAAAAATCACTGGGCCAGCTTAGATTCTCTGTTCCTCCCCTCTCACATGGCTGTGATTTGTCGTTTGCTATGTCAGAGTGTGTAATGTAAACTTAAATTAACGATATTTGTTACCTCTGATCTATACTGGAAACTCATACAGTGCCTGAGGGGAGTGGCATTGCCCTGACGTGCCTCTGTAGTTAATGGTCAAGGGCAGAGGCTTCTGGGCAGTGGCACAGAATATTTGTGTCCTGCATCAGTTAAGTGGGGCCCGTCCACACCTGACTATGCCTGTACAAAATCTGTGAGAGCAATGTGAATTTCCATGTATTTGAGGAGAAGGAACTACAGCTTGTAAGTCACTGCCTGAGGCTAGTAGTCACTTCTTGTGACTTCATTCCTTCCACCAAAATTCTAACTCTCACACAGGCACTTTTTTTCCTTTTCATTTCATGAGAAACGAGGGTAGAAGTGCTATTTTACAGCAGATTATCAATGTTAGTATTTTGGCTGTAATTGGACAAATCTACGAATTCTCTCGGGTATTTTAAATAATTACCAAATGTAGGGCCTGGAGATTTGTAGAGCTCAGTAAGCAGTAGTGGATTCATTTTTAAGGTCTCTTGTGACTTCATGTCTTTAAAAAGAATATTACAGATGCTAAGTTTTTATTAATGATTCCAGGCTTGGAACATTTGAAATAAGTGCAGAATAACAAAATATTTCACAGGAAATATTCTGTGACCTAGTTTCTCAGTCCTCTCTGGTTATGAGCTACTGAAAATAGGAAATGAAAAACTAACAAAAAAAGTCACAGTGACTTTGATTACCCAGCTAAACAAAGCTGGGTAAATTTAGAACAAATTTGAAATAAATTAAACCAAAATTTAAAACAAATTTAAATTTAAAGAAAAAATTGTTCCTTTTGTTCTACCCGAAAGAATGCTGAATGTTGTGTTTGAAATAGTGTCTGAACATTTATCACTCTGTGGCAGGCTGAGTTACATTTGAGGAGTGTTTTTTATGGCTGGTTCATGGAAGAGGACTCAAGGCATAAGCAGACTTTTCTCAGAGAGGTGCTATAACCCCATGCTTGGGGACTGTAATTCAGCTTATGCCCCTTGCCTTTATCTTTGCCTGTGACAGAGTTCTGCATGTTCATGGTGAGCCGGTGTATGAAAAACCCCCTAGAGCAAACTTTTAGAAGGCCAAGACCTTCCTGATTTCCTAAGATAGCCAGCACAAATATTTTTATCATTTGCGCTTTACTTATAGAAAGATGATTATCAGCAGAATATATTTATTAAATTGCAATAATAAATAGCAATGAAAGCAAATTTTGGTTCAAGAGAGAGTTCATTTTAAGTGCAAATACTCAACTAGATGAAAGATGACAAAATTTGGTCTCATAAAATCAGTGGCACTGCACCACAGTGTATTTGAAAACACAGGTGTAAATATATGTTTGAACTCCACAGGTGTAAATACATTTATTTGAAGGTAGAAAGATATTGTTATGACACAATAGTAACTGGACTGATCAGTGTATGAGAGAGAGGGGTATTAAGTCCATGATTCCTTTTGACTGGGACATCTGATTGAAGACATACTTACATATAAATGGTACATATATTTTTTAATAGAAACACATTAGCTCAAAATTCCTCATTAAATATCAGTATTTCTGAGTGGTTCATGCACATTTGGATGACTTTTGGCTGAAGGTCAGTTTGGGTGAATAGAATGAATGAAAGAAGGGCCACAATGGTGAGGCAGGAGTCGTCAGGTAGCGGTTGGTCCCTCATTCACAAATGCAGAAAATCAATATTTCTATTTAGTGTGATTTCTGTCATGCAAGGTCTCTGGGGAACTTTCAGATCACACAGATATAACTCTTTTTCATTATCTCTTTTACTGCATTGAAATATTATTTAGATTACCCAAATCACCATTTCCTGGTATAGCTCTTACAAAATAGCTTGGGACAGAAATGCTGCTCAGACATTTAGCATCAGATGCATTCCAAACTGTGTTTTTAGAAGATGTCTTCATATTTCTTCTTCCCCTTTTGGTTTGTTGATAAGGAAAATAATAAGATTAAAACTGGGAAATGCCATGACTGAGTTTTCTTTTACCTCTCCACTGCTGTGCAGGACAAACCAATATAATTCTTCCTTTTGCAAACCCATTTCAACTATTTTAAATTGTTGTTTGGAATTATAAAATTATATATTGGTGAAATTAAAGAAATGGAAGTGGTCAAGAAGCCATAAGGGCCCTGAGCCAGGGAATAAAATCCTGTCTTCCATTTCTCTGTCCTTGCCTTCCTAAGGGGACCTCAGGGGTGGTCCTGCATCTGGCTAGTCCCCCTGAACAGGAAATACCTGCACTTCAGGAAAATAATCAAATTGAGTGGCAAATCAGGAGCCTAAATGTGGTTAGTATAATAATACAACATCCTCTGATGAAAGCTGAAGAGAATGAAAGAATTGTTATAAAATATACTTGTGGGCTGAAAAAAGCACTTTTAGAAGCTCAATTTCTAAACAAACATCTGTTTCTCAATTTATGACTTAACTCAGATTCTTGAGTTCCTGATATACAAAAGTGGGGATATCTTGTGTTTGGACTGTGAAAACCTTCTCTGGGTTTAAGTGACAGCAGAAGTGTGGTGGTAATCTGATTCCAGGGAAAGGTTATTAGGCAAAAATGTAGAAACTTGTAAGTTATTAACCACTGAAGCCATGTCCTGAGAGAATAAATGAATTATCCATGGTATTCAAAAAGAGCACAAGATGTTTCCAGGTAGATGAATCTTAACAGAGACAAGTTAATGGATCCAAGGGTAACTAGAGGAAATGTAATTACTTTTTATATGCAGAAGATAACGCAAAGTGATCTAATTAGCTTATTTATCCCTATTTCACCTTCTAATTCTGCAACAAGGGATATAGGTGATGCAAAGGAGACTTGAGCCAAAATTGAAGTTTGGAAATGTTAGGCTACATTGTGCAGATTGTTCTTGAAGAGAAAGAAAATTCCTAACACAATTTTACCAATAAACTTCCAAGAACGATGAAAGAAAACGGACATGAAAATTTTGAAAGACAGTATATATATATGAATATATATGTCATTGGCTCAACTACTACTTTTAATAAATATAACATATTTGATATTTTTCTTTAAATCCATTACGACAGATATAATCACTGAGGCTTTTGTTATTTAAAAAAATATCCTTTTCCAAAATTATTCACTAGGGCATTATTCTCAGTTTATTTAGATCTGACCAAAACATCATCTACTTCTCCCATAATAAGACAAATATGATAAATAATAAGACAAAAATTATTTTTATTTTCTTTCCTTAGAGGTTTATAAAGATATATATATATATATAGCCATATAAGGAAAACAACCAAGAGCAATCTTTGACTCAGCTGCACTGTGCATACATCTTTGCTTTTGCTTGTTTTAGAGTAGTCTTAGGAAATCAATAGGAATTTAGGGTTCTAAATAGAAGCTAAAAGCCCAGATAATTTCTTGAATCTTGGCCAAAAAGATTAAATGGCTTGTCAAAGATTGGCAGGAGATTCAGGGTCTAGATCCAGGTTTTCTGGTACCTTTCACTTTACTGCACATATAACACCATCAGTTTCCAGATGTTTTCTACTGTGATGCTTGTCACACCTAACAAAACAAAGCTGTGCTTCAGTCCTTTACTGCACTTCACGCAGAGGTGAGCTGTGTGCATTTTGGGGTAGGATTTTCTCTGGCACTAGTTGCAGCCTCTCTTATTTATGGTTGCTGTCAAAACAACTTACTCCTATTAATTGTTTGATCATCCTTAGGAAAAGGCTAACAAAGACTCAACTGCACATCTCTCAGAAGTGTATGAAAAGAATTTAAATAAATTAAAAGCCCTCAGATAGGGTGAACTTAGGAAGAGGTTACAGAGTGAGAGACAGATCAGACCCCGGAGATTTTTTTCAGATAATTTCATGGCAGTGGATATCAGTGAAATGCCTGTCAAGACGAATCATCTGCAACATTTGAACAATGTCATATATTAAAAAAAAGTGACTTTCACTGAGGCCACATCACAGCTGGATGCTAAAGGTACTAAATTTGTTAGGATGTCTATGTGATAGCACCTAATTCTGTTACAATTTCTTAATTTTAATTTCTATTGCATTCTTTCACAAAATTCCCATTTCGGGTGGGTCTTCAGATACCCTTGTCATGATAGTTCTTGACAGAGAAGCTTAAAATACAGGTAGGGAAAAGAGTCAAGGTTGAAGGAAAAGAGAGTCAATTTTTAGACTCTGTTTCTGCTTCCTCTCATGCCTCTTGTGGAGTTCCTGGTCCACATCTCTGAGTTCACCTCTGCAAAGCTTCTCTCAGGAAGCTCTCTCAGCTCTCTCAGGAGGCCCATGGCCCAGCCAGGATCAGAAAAGTACTTTACAATTTTTGTTCTTTTTTATTTTGTGGCTAAAGCATTTGTGACCAACAGAACACCAAATGTAGGGAATTATAGCCCCATGCAGATAAAAGGATATATGTGACATTAAAGGAAGTGAAATCAGGCTTATCTGGACACTTAACCCCCAAGATTCTGGGTATTCAAAGTGCCCCTTCACAGAAACAGCCACTGGGGTTTGAGTGCAAAGGAAAGAAGGGACAAGCTGGTAGATTTTTGACTGCTCACAGTAGTTCACAGGTCTATAGATTTCTTGCCAGAAGATTTGAAGGCATGTTTTAGCCAAAGCAGTATCTGTGAAAGATTTATTTTGACTTTTATTTATTTATGCACTGGAGAGTCATACTCTCATGTCACAAAATTGTAGTTTTAAGCTTTGATAAGACTACTGAAACTTGTAATAAAGAAAGATAATATATAAATAATGCATATCATCCTACCTGGAATGAGATCACAGATAAATACTGTTAAGTCCTGAAAAACAAGAAAGTTTTGGTCTTCAGATACTTCTTCACAAATGTTCTGTCATTAGTCCAATACTTTTGGACTGGCTCCCAAATTTCAGATATATGTCCATTAAGCAGCTTATTTTATTGTAATAAATTCCTCTGTTACCTAACCTCTAATATTCCTACTTCTAGGCAGAAGAAGCAACTGAGAATATCTCAAGATGTGAATTGAAACTATCAGTAGGAGATTGGATTATGTTTAAGTTTGAAGCTGGAATTCTCAAGATATCCATTATCAGCTAGTCTCAGGGATTTATTTTCAGCATGTTTACATTCATCACATATACAACTTTAAAAAGTGTTCATGTTTGTGTTCATACTGACAAAGGACATATTACATGGGTGTAGAGGAATGTGTGTTATCTGTCTAGTATCAGAGAGAGTTAGTGTTTCTTTTTTA
>VWYI01035457.1:0-61228 GCA_013399455.1 Anthoscopus minutus
TGGAGCTCAGGCAGAAAGCTTTGGTAAATGAAGTCCTGGCTTTCACTCTTCCAAGCATGCCTTCCAGATGGTTCACCAGGGAGATACATCCTCACTGTGCCAGCACTGGAGGCAAAGATGCTTCTGTGAAATAGTGTGAGCACATCCTTGGCAGCTTTATGTACTCTGGTTTCTTCTGAGAGACATTGAAGAAAGCTGAGCTGAGGCAGGATGGGTTAGAAAGCAGCTGCTACCAAAGTTGAGTGGTTGTGTTGTGTTCAGTGGTTTGGTGAACAGCTGGATCAGCTGAATAGAATAAATCCATCCACCTCTGCAAGGAAGCAGAGCTAGGCACTTGTGGGCAGCCCCCACTTTCTGTTCAGCCCAGTGCAGGTGCTTTAGAGTCAGGGTTTGCTCTGCTGTGTTCCTGTAGCCTGCAGTAGATGAGCTGCCAGCCCTTTGAGGATAGTGAAGTATTCTGCTTTGCTCTCCTTTTACTGCTGTTTTGATGCCTGACACAAGGAAGAACGTGGGTTACAGTGCTCACTCTGAATCTTCTGTTTGTTATATCTGTAATAATCTGATATCTATAGTTGGCCCTTCTTCTAGAATAAATAATGTATTAGTCAATTTGAAGGCAATTAAAATAAGAATTTTTCTAAGAACAGGTGAAGGGAACTATGGCCACTATGGAACACCACTGTGGTGTTGGTTTACCATACCTTACTAAAAATATCCCAGTTAAAATTAATTTCTGCTGTTAAAAAAATCTCAGATATTGAAGCAAAATGTTCCATTAAGGACCAACACTGGTGAGGAGTTGTATGTATCTATTTGCAATTTATTCTTCTGTTTTTTTCTTAATCCAAGGACTTGGCTTTTTTTTCTGCTTAATTATTCTTACTTAAGTTATTTACATAAGAAAATACTTTGCTTAGTCACTTTGGCATTTAAATTGGGTGATTTACTTCTTTATGTTTGATCAGAAATAAAGAGCACCCTGACTTAAAGCTTTGGTGTCATCCGTGGAAGCACATCACTGTGGATGAAAAAATCCGTACAAAACACATCATTCACTTTGAGGAAAACTGTTGCAAAGAGGAGACAGCAAGTTACAGAACTTGGAATGGGACAGTTGAGAAACCCTCAACAATTCCTTCTGTGGAGGAATCTTACATTACAAGTGAACACTGTTACCAGAAGCCTCGGGCCTACTACCCTGCCATAGAGCAGAGGCTGGTTGTAGAAACAAGAGGTTCAGCCATGGATGATGGAGTAAACAGAATAAGGGAAAATGGAGATGATGCCCTCTCCGAGAGGTTTGGCTGGAATCTGGACCAGGAAATATACAAGATGGAAAATGAATCCAGACACAATTACTCTAAGGTATTTTTATTAAAATAGCCCTCTCTGGCAAAGAGCATGTGTTTGACTAGCAACCTGCAAACCTCAGCCTTTTAAAATATTTTTTGCTCTGTTTGTGTTTATTTTTTGCTAGACTGTTATATGTAAGTTGTCAATAACAACTCAAATGATAAATGTGATCAAATCCTTCATTTAATATTATAATTTAAAAAATCTAGGTTGACTTCTGGACCTCAAGTCATTTAAAAAGCATGGACCATGCATTGTGGTCCACTGGTAGTTCATTGCTGCTTGCTTACATGTGTTAAATGAAAAATAAACATTAGCAAAGAGAAGAGAGTAGGCCAAGCATGTATGATTCTGCCAAATACACTGATAGGCCAGCTTCTAATTATTTCCATCTTGATTTCCATGTTCCTTCTAATTGCTAAATTAATTTTAGGTACTTCAGGCAGCATTTCAAGATGGAAAAAAGAAGGTATCAACCTGAAGTGGTTTTTTTTAAAACTGATCACCATGGGATAGTCTTATATCTTCTTCCTACAGAAGCACTTCAGGTTTAGCTTTTCAGTGCTTGGGTCTCATTGTCAGCTCTGTCAGCCTAGTAAAGGCCTTCCTACTCACCAGTGCAAACATTTTGCTTCTACTAGTACCAGATCCTGTTAAATGTGGGCTGAGAAATGTTGAAAACCCTCTGGGAAATGAATGAAGGTGCTCTGCTCTAGAGCCAGGCTGGGAGAGCTGTGAGTGTTCATCTGGAGAAGAGAAGGATCCAGGGAGACCTGNCCTAGAAAGGCAAATGTTTTAGATCTTCAATCTAAAAGAGCTTTTTTCTAAAAAGGCTCATATTTCAGCAGAGGAATGAGGAAAGTGAGGGAGTAGAATGAACAGTGCTGATGTTGTAGTCAGGTTTTGTAAGGAGTGGTAATGTTTGTTTGGAGATGGTTCAGTTAAAGTTTTAGTAGAATTTAGATTAAATTCCTTAAGGAAAATCCCTTTTCCCTCTGGAATTGTTTGCTCTTTAGTTGATTATTGTCAGGTGAAAAACAGCTTCAGCATTCCCTGAGATGCACAAATTAGTGCAGGATCTTCCAGATGAAAAGTGGCAGGAAAGTAACTACACCATGTGTATGTTAACTTCAGAAAACCAGATGCTTGTGGAGGACAAATAGTTACAAGCAAAATACCTATAAAAATATGTTTATATTTAGAAGATTTGGCCCAAAGCAGTTGAGTATCTGTATATGGTCTGTGTCTTTCTCCCTCGATGGCCTTGGTGAGTTGAGCATTTGGGGGGGACTGGGAGGACTCAGCTCCCCAGTTGTGTTTGACTGTAGCAAATATTGAATGTGTGTATTTCTGCTAGGTGAGAGAGTCTGTCTCTAAGAAAGTCTCTCCAGAGGAAGCTATTGAAATGAAATTGCTGGAAAAAGACAAAGAGGGAGTTGTGAACTCACAGCTGCAGTGGCAGCTCAATCTTTTAGCTCATGTGGAATCTCTGCAAGATGAAGTCATACACAGAATGGATTTCATTGAGAAGGAGCTAGATGGTAAGTAGTGTTATTCCAGTTTAAAAAACAACTTTTTTGTTTAACTGAACTACCTGTTCAAAACATGTTCAAAACCAGAATTTTACTTCTTCAGACCTACAAAGAGATGAATGTTCCATTATCACATTTTCTAATGGAAAATAGAAGTACTGCTGATGTGGGGGGTAGATTTTAAAACAAAGAGCAGAATTTCACAGGACAAGTTCTAGTTAGGTCATCTCTAAATACTTGAATCAGATACTTGCATTGTACTGGAACATCTTTATGTCTTTTTGGGTTTAGGTTTTTGTAATTTTCCAAAACTCTTCTGTGTATCTGCATTTCTCTGTTCTCCAGGGCCTTGGTGGCTATGTTAGCCCGTTCTGGGTGGCTCATCAGTGCACAAGGCTCTTATCCTTTCCTGTCTCTTCCAGATTCTTCACTTAAATGTCTTTTAAGACTTTTGTAGTAATGGAAAACTTACAAACTCTTTGTGTTGCATTAAATGATTCAGGATATTTCCTCTCTACATTGTTAAGTCTGACCATTGGTTGTGTAGTGGTTAGAAGAAAGAGCAGCTTTACTTGCAGGAGAATCCAACTTCTGCCCAAGAGTCCTCTCTGTAAGGAAGGTACTGGAAAATTGGACAGCTAAAGGGCTATTTCAGGTAATGAAGATTAGTCATGGCTGTGCTGCCTAGAGAAGCTCTGGTTCCCAAAAGTTATTTGTACCTGCTGCTAAGCAGGGGTCTGTGAGTGTGTTGCTGCTTAGAGCAGGAACTTTCTTACTCTGAGGTGGGACGTGTCAGTAGTGAGTGATGTTGCTGGTGTGTTACACTTGACTTGTCTTCTGCTCAGTGGGTTTTTTGTTTCCCACTGAGAAGCTTTTTAAAGCAGAAGTTCATTTTCCTTGTGCAGCACTCTGCTGGTTCATGCTTTTGATCTTCATCCCCATTTTATGTTACTCAGTTCTGTCTTACCAGTTGTATTCTGTATTGATGACAGATTTCTTTCATTATGGTAGTCCCATCCTTGATGGCATAAACTCTCTGTACCACAGTGTCCTTGCACAGATCAGAATTNTATGTAAGTTGTAATTGGCTGCTTTTAACTTCTATATCAGTCTGTTGAGATTGTATTATGTTTCCTAGAAAGGCAAATGTTTTAGATCTTCAATCTAAAAGAGCTTTTTTCTAAAAAGGCTCATATTTCAGCAGAGGAATGAGGAAAGTGAGGGAGTAGAATGAACAGTGCTGATGTTGTAGTCAGGTTTTGTAAGGAGTGGTAATGTTTGTTTGGAGATGGTTCAGTTAAAGTTTTAGTAGAATTTAGATANATGGTAGGGCCCAGGCACAGGCTGCCCAAGAAGCTGTGGCTGCCCCATGCCTGGATGTATTAAAGGCCTCTCCCAAACCAAATAACTGCAATTTTATGATTCCATGAAATACTGAGTTCCCTTTTTTTAGATTAAAGGTATAGCTCTTATTTAATCCGTATGTAAGTTGTAATTGGCTGCTTTTAACTATCAGTCTGTTGAGATTGTATTATGTTTCCTAGAAAGGCAAATGTTTTAGATCTTCAATCTAAAAGAGCTTTTTTCTAAAAAGGCTCATATTTCAGCAGAGGAATGAGGAAAGTGAGGGAGTAGAATGAACAGTGCTGATGTTGTAGTCAGGTTTTGTAAGGAGTGGTAATGTTTGTTTGGAGATGGTTCAGTTAAAGTTTTAGTAGAATTTAGATAAAATTCCTTAAGGAAAATCCCTTTTCCCTCTGGAATTGTTTGCTCTTTAGTTGATTATTGTCAGGTGAAAAACAGCTTCAGCATTCCCTGAGATGCACAAATTAGTGCAGGATCTTCCAGATGAAAAGTGGCAGGAAAGTAACTACACCATGTGTATGTTAACTTCAGAAAACCAGATGCTTGTGGAGGACAAATAGTTACAAGCAAAATACCTATAAAAATATGTTTATATTTAGAAGATTTGGCCCAAAGCAGTTGAGTATCTGTATATGGTCTGTGTCTTTCTCCCTCGATGGCCTTGGTGAGTTGAGCATTTGGGGGGGACTGGGAGGACTCAGCTCCCCAGTTGTGTTTGACTGTAGCAAATATTGAATGTGTGTATTTCTGCTAGGTGAGAGAGTCTGTCTCTAAGAAAGTCTCTCCAGAGGAAGCTATTGAAATGAAATTGCTGGAAAAAGACAAAGAGGGAGTTGTGAACTCACAGCTGCAGTGGCAGCTCAATCTTTTAGCTCATGTGGAATCTCTGCAAGATGAAGTCATACACAGAATGGATTTCATTGAGAAGGAGCTAGATGGTAAGTAGTGTTATTCCAGTTTAAAAAACAACTTTTTTGTTTAACTGAACTACCTGTTCAAAACATGTTCAAAACCAGAATTTTACTTCTTCAGACCTACAAAGAGATGAATGTTCCATTATCACATTTTCTAATGGAAAATAGAAGTACTGCTGATGTGGGGGGTAGATTTTAAAACAAAGAGCAGAATTTCACAGGACAAGTTCTAGTTAGGTCATCTCTAAATACTTGAATCAGATACTTGCATTGTACTGGAACATCTTTATGTCTTTTTGGGTTTAGGTTTTTGTAATTTTCCAAAACTCTTCTGTGTATCTGCATTTCTCTGTTCTCCAGGGCCTTGGTGGCTATGTTAGCCCGTTCTGGGTGGCTCATCAGTGCACAAGGCTCTTATCCTTTCCTGTCTCTTCCAGATTCTTCACTTAAATGTCTTTTAAGACTTTTGTAGTAATGGAAAACTTACAAACTCTTTGTGTTGCATTAAATGATTCAGGATATTTCCTCTCTACATTGTTAAGTCTGACCATTGGTTGTGTAGTGGTTAGAAGAAAGAGCAGCTTTACTTGCAGGAGAATCCAACTTCTGCCCAAGAGTCCTCTCTGTAAGGAAGGTACTGGAAAATTGGACAGCTAAAGGGCTATTTCAGGTAATGAAGATTAGTCATGGCTGTGCTGCCTAGAGAAGCTCTGGTTCCCAAAAGTTATTTGTACCTGCTGCTAAGCAGGGGTCTGTGAGTGTGTTGCTGCTTAGAGCAGGAACTTTCTTACTCTGAGGTGGGACGTGTCAGTAGTGAGTGATGTTGCTGGTGTGTTACACTTGACTTGTCTTCTGCTCAGTGGGTTTTTTGTTTCCCACTGAGAAGCTTTTTAAAGCAGAAGTTCATTTTCCTTGTGCAGCACTCTGCTGGTTCATGCTTTTGATCTTCATCCCCATTTTATGTTACTCAGTTCTGTCTTACCAGTTGTATTCTGTATTGATGACAGATTTCTTTCATTATGGTAGTCCCATCCTTGATGGCATAAACTCTCTGTACCACAGTGTCCTTGCACAGATCAGAATTGGCACAGATCAGAAGAACTTTAGCATGAGGCTTTACAATGTCTTGTCCAGAGTTTTCCTCTCCTGCTTTTTCCTAGGAGCAGCAGCTTCTACCTCCATCCCCATGTGAATTATTTGGTTTCATATAAAAACTTACTTGCAAAGATTTGTGTGAGGTGTTCAGTTCTATGATTTCTCAAATAACAGTGTTAAAAAGTATTGCCCACTGCTTTCTCAAGATTTACAAAAGATGTAAAGAATTCTTCCTTGTCTTTAGATGAGCTGTTTGCTGAGAACTGCAGTAGTGACAGTTTTTGTTTTCTTTGCAGTTCTGGAGAGCTGGCTGGACTACACAGGAGAGCTGCAACCCCCAGAACCACTAGCTCGACTCCCCCAGCTCAAACACTGCATAAAGCAGCTGATAACAGACTTGGGCAAAGTGCAGCAAATTGCACTGTGCTGCTCCACGTGAGACTGGAGAACACTGGGCTGTGACTGTGTGCAAAGCTGGAGTGTGATGGGAGCAGCTCTGAATCTGTAAATAAAGGTAGCATGCTGGTTGTATGGGATGCAGATTGACTTCAGGGACTTGTGAAGAAGTGTTGTTCAAAGGAAGAGCAAAATGGTTATTTCGGGTCTATTAAACGATGATAATGCTGTGGAAAAGGTCATACTCTTGTCTCCAGAGGTTGCCTGTTGGTTGATGAGTTACATTCAAATTTTCACTCCTTACAAGTTGCTCATCAGAATGGTAGACTTTTTCATCATTAAATTGACTAAAAATTGTGCCACTGAAGAACAGAGTTCTAAGAGCCAAAAAAGTTTGACAGGGGTTGTAAATAACTTTGCATAATTCAAATTACTCATGTCACGTTTTATTTCTTCTGGTTTATGCATACTAGCATTCAGTATTTAATCATTAGGAGATGTTGTAACAGTTTCAGACTTACTAAGTATGAATGTCCAGCTCTTGACTATAAAGTGTTATGTGGAGGTTTTCAAGTAACAGTGGCCTGACCTACACTTCTGTTACAGTAAATAATGTAGCAGGAGGTCACAGGTGGATTGCACTTACTTTCAGAATAAATGATTGTTTTCCATATTTATCCTGTCACTATCACATGACTTGGTACTGGGGAAGCCCATGAACATGGTGTTCATGTGCATTCTTGAGCTCTTCAGTCTGGCCATCCTGTGCCTCCTGCAGCAGCTGCTGGTGGGACACCCTCCCTGTAGTACAGAATGCCACTGGGGCAGGGCTGGAGCCACACTTCCAGTTCAGGCTGCATCATGGTCTGTCATGGATGTGATGTTTTTTCTACCCATTTGTTAATAATTGCCATTCCGGTTATATTTGGAAATGTAGATTTTTTTCAATACTCTGGATGTGTTCATTGTAAAGACTTGCTATGAATGTGTGGTTTTGGGAATCAGTTTTTGTGTAAATAAAGCCCCAAGATCTATGCATGAGGTGCTGTCCTTGCATACAGTGAGTGGGTTATTATCTTAAATGGTCTGTGCTAACCAAGTCCCTTTATATCTTAAGTTTTAGTTTTCAATTTGTATTTACTTTGTGATAGCAAGGTGACAAAGCTGCTGATTTTCAGTCATATTATACAGAACCTGTGGAACATTGTGAGCATTTGAGAGGTTCAGAGTCTTTCAGCTGCAGATCACCCACTCCTGAAATAATGGCTTCAAACTTCAGTTTTCCTTCCCAGACATTGCTAAGTTCAGTTCCCTATGGAACATAGTGAACTGGTTTTGCAGTGAGAGGGCATCCTTAAAAAGCTGGATATGTTACCCTTGTTTTATTCTGTGCAATGGTACTACCAAAGGGTAACATTAAAACAGAGTTGTAATGGAAAGGCCCATACCTGTACAAATTATTAATTTGGAATATATATCTGTAATGTGTTTATTCTGCAAAGAATAATGAAAGCTTGAAATATTCAATACTATTGTAGGTGTTACAGTCTCTACATGGTGAATATTTTATTTCCTTCATGGCTCAAAATGGTTAGGCTGCTCTAGGTAGTTACTAAGACTTTTATGCCAAGATTCAGTTCAGGGAATAATTTGTCTCATCGTTTTATAAAACTTAAGTTGGTATTTACTGAATACAATATACATACAGCAGAAAAACAAACTTACTTTTCTGTAATTGGAATAAAGCTTAGGTGGTATTTTAAGGATCACTTGGCTCTCTGAAAATGAGAGCAGTGTCTTTACCATGGCTCATTCCTGTCAGGTACCTGAGCTCGTGTAGCTCTAGAGGAGGTGGTGGTGAGCAGAAACCAGAACAGCATCAGAGCAGCCTCCCAGGCAGCTGGTGATGTTCAGGTGGAATGGACCAGAAAAGGTGTTCCTGGTTTCAGTCTGTAAAGCAGGATACAGGTGCATGGGAACAGTTTGGTTGTGCTCCCATTCTGAGGTCATTTAAGCACTCAGTCCCTGAGTAAGCTTCTTGCTCCAAAGGGGGATTTCTTCCCAAGCAATGGCTTTTGTGTGCTCATTGTGTGTTTTCCCTTGTCAGTTTATTTTTGCTCAGGGCAGTACTGGAGGTTTGGAAGAAAAGGCAGTTCCCATGGGCAGATCAACTTACAGATCCTGGAGACTTGCATCCCAAGTAAACAATCCCTTCAGTAGTGCTGGGGAAGCCCTTGCAGATAAAGACTGAAAATATTTATTTAAAATAGAGTAGTACTTCACGTGTTCAGGGAAGATTCTACATTGTGCTCTGCCTGGATTCATTTCTGTCCCTATTTTTGCAAGTTTCCTCATTGTTATTTTTGGTCTGGACCAACTGTTCAGACTGACAGGTCACTTTTCTGTTTCTTTAAATCACTGGTAAGTGAATGCAACGTGGAGCCTTGATGATTTGAGCAAACATTGCACTGTGGGTACACATATGTTTGTTGATGCACTATTAGAACCAAGGGGCTGTACATAGAATTTTGTTTTGGAGCAATATTTGCAAAACTTGAAAACTTCTGTATCTTGGTGTTTGGAATAAATAAAAAATAGGTTTTTGTTGGTTAAGTCTTAGTAAAGTCTTTGTTTCGATTAATGATAACTCAGTAAAATAATCTTGGAATTTTTTCCTTTACATCGCTTTGAAATGCAACTACTGTAGTTTGTCAGGTATGTAAATACCTCTTAACTGTTGCTAAAGTCTGGAAATCATTCTTTTCTATATCTGTGTTTTATAAATATCCTTAATAGTGTGTTGGATACTGTTTGATAATGAGGAGCTCATACATTTTGTTCCCAAATCCTAATATATGCAATATATTAGTACCTAGTATGTGTGATCTGACCCGAATTTTTGCTGTGTTTGGATGAGCAGCCTGTCAGGGGCAGCCACAGCAGCTCAAGGCAGAGGAAACAGCATTAGTGATGGTGTGAAGCAAGGAGCTCTGAATGCAGATGAAGAATCCATCTAGAGAAAATGAATGGGGAGAGCTGGAGAAGCACTGAGCCTGAGCCAGGGTGCCTGAAGGCAGGGGCAGGCACTGATGGACCTTTCCCCAGTGGGAGGAAAGCAGATGTGTTCCCTTCTGTCATGTGCATTGTTGGAGACAGGGGGATGACAGAGCACACCAGGGTTCATGTGACAACAGCCACCTTCAGTGAGTGCAGTTCTCCTGGGACAGCTCTGAAGGTCTGCACAGTGAGTTCTGACTGACTGAACCAGCTGCCACCCAGGCAGTGACTGCCCATGTCTCCAGTGGCTTTACCTGCTCCCCAGCAGTCTGTACTGGTCGAGTTGTGGAGTAAAGGTAATTTTATAATTAGTTATATTTCTGTTAGAAAGTTAGGATTATTAGAACAGTGAGGCTTTCAGGCCAGCTGCTAGCCACCACAAAGATGTATTCCCTTGTCTTAGCAAATTTTCCTTTCTAACTTCATTCTAAAAAAAAAATAATTTTTCTTATGAAGCTGGATTTTGAGGCTGGAGGGTGCATCAGTGCTAGAGCCTGGCATGTGACACCTGGAGAGACTTGAGCCACTGATGGCAGATCCCAGTGTGTCTCACTGCTCCTTGCCATCATTCAGATTTTTGATGACCATTTAAATGTCAAAATCGGGTTTTGAAGTTTTGAATCGGGTTTTGAAATAATTCAGTGGGATGTGTGCTGTGGCTTGTCACGTTTTGATGTGCCCTCTAATTTATTTACTTGCCTGAAGCTTTCTGTAGATGCAGACTTGGAGAAGGAGTCAGCTCTCAGGCAGCTGCCAGCCCAGCCTTCATGTGGGTAGAGTGACCATATCCTCAGTTACTCGACCAGAACTTCATCTATAATTACAGGATCTGCTGCTGGCACTTGTCCATGCCATGGGTCGTGTCCATGCCCATTCTGATGGCCCCTGCACCATCCATGCTGCTCCATCTGCCCATGGGAGTGCTTGTGGCTGCTCCTTGCTTCTTTCCCACTGGGGTTTTGGTGCACTGGGGTTGCAGTTGATCAGTGGTGGTTCACAGCTTTGTGCTAACCCTTCATGTTGCACAGCAGTTCTTTTGAAGGGAAAAAACTGTGTATAGTTTTTGTCTGGGTAATACCTGCTGTAAGTAACCCAGATGGAGGTCCTGTTGAAATAGATAGGTTAACAGGAAATTTAATATTTTTTTTTCCTTTTACAATATAGAAGCAGACAGAAAAACTGAGAACAAGCCAGCAAAACTGTGATTCATCCTGTCCTCCTGTGGAGTTTTCCTGCTAGTGGTGCTTGTGTGCCATCGGGGTGTTTGAAAGGAGTGGCTGGAAGGGGCCATGGAGCCTTGTAATGCTCCATACCTTATTCTGAGAGGCTGCATGGGCTGTGTGGGCTTCCAGAGTGGTGACTCGGTGAGTAAGTCATGGAGTTTGAATATACAGACATGACAAAGGACATCAGGGAAGGACCAGCTCCTGAACCAATGGTTTCTGTGCCCTTGGGTCTGCTGGGGTGATGGTTGGGTGGATCCTGCCCCAAGTCTGGGCTCCAGGCATAGCCATGTCCTTTGCACAAAGGCTCTGAGCTCTTTGCCTGCTTTGCAGCTCCTCAAAATCTCTGTGATCCCAGCAAATGCTGGTGCAGGGAAAGATGCTCAGTTTAGTTTGAGGGAAATGAGGGGCAGAGCAGATTCTTGCCTGTCCAGATAGCACATCCAGGCACTGCTAAGTGTCGAGAGACTGGATTTTATGGGTTAATAACTCAAAGCATTCCTCAGTTGTGAAGGCATTGAGGTGTTCTGCTTGAATGATAGGCTATGAGTGAGGTAACAAACCTTGTAGCAGGGTGGAGCCTCATGTCAGGGGAAGCTCTGATGAGGCATTGCTGGTTCAAATGTCTGTGAGGCAGCTGTCATGTCCCTATAAGGTGTCATAAACCCTAAGGTACTCCCAAAGTGCTCTCACACTAATTTCTGAGGCTCTTCACCAGAGGACTGAAAGCTGCCCACGTGAAGGGACATACCTGGGTGTTAGCCCCGTTAACCCAGGGGCTTCTTTCCCCTAGCCTGGATGGGCCATCACTTCAACCAAAGGACAGCTGCAACAGTCAAAACTCATGGAAGGCCAGCTGGGTGATGAGATTTTTCATTCTTCCTCCCTCCCTTCATCCCTCCTTTTCTTTTTCTCTCTCTCTTCTCTTATACATGTCCTTGGGTGATTTTATTGTGGTTTCATGTTGTTGGAAATCATGTCACTTTTAAGATTTCAGAAGTTTAGTCATGTGTTTGTTTGTCTTTTCCAAAGGGAAAAGGGGATCAGGGTGGGGTGGGTGTGGAATTGAGGTTTCTTTTCAATAGACTATTCACTGAGGGTTTGAATTCTGGTTGGTGAGGCCTGATGGGCTTCAGTCAACAAAAATCAACATCTAGAGGTTGAGAGTAGCGAGAAGATACAGAGGAGCTAAACAGGTATTTGTCAATATTATGCCTTCGTTAGGTTGGAGTCATCTGGTCTGGGAAAAAAATGATAAGAGAACCAAAGAAGGAGGACCAAATTGTCATCAGAGGTAAAGGGATCCAATAGCAGCTTGAGTACTGGGAATTGTATAATGTAGAACCAATGAATGAAAATTTCTTTGGGTTTTAAATGTATAAATATGTGAGAAATCTGGCAAAGAACTAGGTGAGCTGGAATGGTTTCTACTGCATATCCTGTCTAGAATAATGTAATGCCTGATTCTCTAACACTTGAAAGGTGATATTGGAGAGTTTCTTTCATTCCTGCAGTTTTGGTGACAATTCTGCAATGTTTTCATATTGTTATATTACTATAGATAATAAAACAGCTACAAACCTGCTTTCCTTTGCAACCAAATTGTTAAAAAATAAGTCCTGTGTACATGTATTTGTACACACTGAACATTTCAGTATCGCTTCACTCTAATCCACCCCAAGGGATCTATTAACAAAAATCTGGGTTACTCTCATCTCCTGGGATGAATCGTTTGTAACATGAAGCTCTTGACACTCCAGAGGAAGTGGTGACCTGGTTCTTGGGGAGGTCTGTGCTGCCCACTGTGTGGCTGATCTAGCCAGTGGCCAGGAGTCAGGAAGTGAAAGAACAACCTTTGTTCTTTATTGGATAAGGAAGGGACCTTAGTAAGTGCAGATGAGGAGAAGGCAGAAGTGCTTAATGCCTTCTTTGCCTCAGCCTTTAGTGAGAACACAGCTTGTCCCCAGGAAGGGGTGCAGGTTGTGCCAAGAGAAACAACAAAAGCACACAGTGTAACAATGAAACTCAGTAATACCTTTATTCAGTAACCGGTACAAAGTCCCCCTCAGGCAGAGCCTCCCAGTCCCATTCCCTACCTGAAATAGAGCAGAACCCTGGGAGGAGTTGGTTCCCATGGGGTCAGGGCTGCTCAGCAGTGAGGAAAGGATGTACTGCTTATCAACTGAGATTTGCAGCAGCCTGACCACTCATCCCTTTTCTTGCATTAACACCAGACCCTGGCCTGTAGCAGGCATCTGCTGTCCACCTTTGGTGACCTAGCCAGGTGTAAAAAGGTAGCACAATTGTGAATTCCACAAAGACAGTAACTACTACCTGCACAGAAGTGTTCACTGCTCATCTTCCTGACCTGACTAACAGGAGAATGTGATTGCTGGCTGTCACCTTCCCTGGTGTTCCCTGTCCCCACAAAACTGCATCCTGTGAGATCCTGCCTGGGGCAGAAGCAGTGGAACAGAGATGGGAGAGCAGGAAATTCTGGGACCTCCACCTGGCAAGAGGCGCTTCCCATTTCATAACCTGCTCAATGTTAAAGATTCACCTGTGCAAGAGCAGAGCAGTGACCATGTGTCACTACATCCCCCCCTTCTGCTGGGTCAGCAAAGGGTTGCAGAAGTGGTCTAGAGCCAGGGCTGCTGGAATTTAATCCCTTGTACTGGTGCACCTTGTTAGTGTAGTTTACTGGTTAATTGCTTTGCTTTTTCAGGAGGCTCAGATAAATCACTCTGCTCCTTCTTAACACACACACACACAGGTAAGCATTTGTCTTTCTCAGGCTGCGTGGCATGTGAAACATGCTCAGGGACACACAGATCTTCCAGTGGGTTCTGCATCCCAGGTACAGCTCCACACTGCATTCCCTGCTCCAGTGCCTGGAGTGCCACATCCTTGCAGTCTTACTTTCCCATGTCCCACCAAAGACATACTAACTGCACCACAAGGGTCCTTTAGCAGAAGCACAACTAGAAAGCAATTCTAAACCTCACAAAGCCACAGAAATTATATTTAAATGGAGAGGAGAGACAATGGCTGTCATCTGGATTGATACAAAGCACAGACAGGAGATGGCATCAGCATGTACAGTAATGGGACTTACTAAGACTGTGGAATGTCAACAAGTTTTAAAGAGACTCTGATGCCAAGGGGATACAGAAAAGATCAAAGTAATGTCAAGTACAGAATACTAAGGAGGTGGCTGCTCAGATGGGCATGCACTGGTTAGAGGGAACAGTTAATGCCATGTTGGATGAAATACTAAATTCTGAGTGGGTTCAGTGGGGTCAGTGGAGCTGTCTGAATCCAGAAGAGGGGCTCCTGCCTAACAGGATACTTCCATGGTTTGAGGTGCAGCCTGGAGGTCAATTCCATCTGGGGTTCCAGCACTCCCTTCCCCATGGGTGCTGGCATGAGATCGGCTGCGGCTGCTCTCGCCAGAGCCCACGCTGGAGGAGGAGTGGCTGCGAGATCGCATCAAGCGTGTCATGCTGGCAGCTGGCACTGCAAGAGAGAACAAACGTGGGGCTCACACAAGGATGCAGCTCCTGGAGCCAGGACCACCATCACTCAGGTACGTGTCACCGGGTAAGCACAGAAAGCACTGTACCCTTCAGAAGAAAACTCACTCTTCACTGCCAAAATTAAGTCTCAGCACGTCTAAAGCAAGATGTTTAAGGCCCAATTTCAAAAGGTCCAAGGTGAGCAAATGCTAGCATTGTAACTGATCATCTTCAAGTGCAGCCACAGCCAGTGTCTGTGCAAACCAAGGCAGCTGTGGCATGGATGACCTTTTGAAAGTTCGTCTCATCACTCTAAAAAACCACAGGGCTGAAGTCATGCAACAATCAACAAAATACAAATGAAAGGTGGAAAACCCATAGCACACACAGTACAATGATCAGCCCACCCACAGCAGGACATGCTGAGACAGAGCAAAGCATCCAGAAAACAATTCCACTCAGCACACAGACGGGGGCCGAGGTGGATGCACGGCTGGAGGTACCTGACTCAGTGCTTAGGTGGCTGAGCTGCACATAGGGGACTGGAAACAACATGAGACAAGGAAAGGGATGAATACAGGAAAGATCCAGTTAGTTGAGGTGTGTGACTGCACTACTCCTGGGACCCCCAGCTACCTTTCCTTCTGTTCCCAGCTTCTACACTGCACTGAAAGCTCCCAGCATTTTTAAGAATGGCTGCTAATGAGCATCTCGTGGAGACGTCAAACTCACCTAAAAACCCATCTGGGCCAGATTCCTTCAATGCTTTTAGCTGAAAATCACACTGTACCTGGTGGCATTAACTCTCCACTGCACACCCCACACCTGCTCAACAGAGATACAGTTTCCCTGGGGTATACTGACTCCAGATATGGGACAAAAATTCATGTGTTTGGGATGACAGCATCAGATTCCTGCTACAAGTCTCTTTCAAGGTCATTATCTTCCACCTGCAGTGTCAGCAGAAGTACATCCAGCTGTTTCAGCAGGCACAGGAACAGCTGTTAGACAACTGGTTTCTGTTATTTCTAGCAGTGCCCAGATGTGTTTTGCTTCTACCTTGTTCTCTCCAAGAGAACTGCACATTCCACAGTGTCCCATAGCCCATGAAAGCTGGGAAAACTGTTCTGGGACCAGGTACTAATTCTGGAAGGAGAAAATTTGCCTGTACTTCTCCAGTGCTGCCTGTCCTATTGACAAGTGCTGCTGAAGCCCGTGCTCTGACAGCAGCACTTGCTGACTTTACTAACACCAGGAAAACAAGAGACATGAACATTCAAACACTCTCAGTGAGGCTAAGGGACCCTCCTCACACAGCATCTTCCTCTGCAGGATCAGGCTCCTTTGGCCAACATTGGAGAACATGACTGTCCTACACATTTGTGTTACCTACAGAGCCCTGAGGAAAAGGACAAGTTCTCCTGAGCCCTGACCATGAGCTGGCAAAGCTGTGAGGAGACCACTGCAAGTGTCCCAGCTCTCACAGTGCTGAGTGGTTAGCCAGCCACACAAACCAATCCCTTCCCTAACTCCAGCTTCTGAAGGCTCATCATCCACAAAAGGGAACTCCTGGCCCCAGCAGGACAGAAAGAGCTGCTGTAATGCACTTGAGAAGCCCTTCTCCTGATGTTCCTGAGTAGTAAAGCCCCTGGAGATAAAGAAGTAAAGAAGCCCTGCTCCAGTTCCTCAGGAACATCAAGGGCAGGGAGCTGAGCAGCTGTTAGTCTGACACACTCAGGTGACAAAGTCTTCTGCCTCCAAGCATGGGGAGTAAGCCACAGGACAGGACATGCACAGCTCTCCCTGGGTGCCTCAGAAGTCACCCAGGAACCTGTTCTGCCATCAGAGGGATTTGTTCTGGAGTATTGCTTAACCCTGGTGAGTCTGAGAGAAACAGGAACATCTGAGGAGAAAGAGAAGAGCTCTTACACCTGGACCAGTTACAGGGCTTCACTGCTACCTCCTTCCCCTCTGGAGAAGGTATGCACAGATTTGCTATTTCTTGGGAACACATTTTTCTGGACTGGCACAGAGACAGACTTAAAAGGTTTTACCACCACCAGCAACCAGAAAGGAGTCACGAACACATGTCAGGGAACAACACCAGTTTGCTAAGGCTTGTCAGCACACTAGTTGACTTTCCAGCATGGATGGATCTCCCAGCAACCATACTAGCTCAGGGGTAGGGACACAGATGCCTGTGGGCTCAGATGGACCAGAAAGCTTGAGTTCCCTTCATGCCAACCCTGCTCCAAACCACAAAGTTGTGTTTGCCACTTACTGTAGCCCATTCCCTGCACAAAGTACTTGAAGGCTTCAGTCAGCTTGCCAGGCTGTGGAAACAGAGAGGTTGGCTTTAGTGCAAGCAGAACAAAGGGCTCTGTACCACCTAAATGCCATGGGAGAGCTAAGATGTGTCTCACCTGAACCACCTGGGGCAAGCCACCACAGTCAGCCATCTGCAACAGGAAACAAAAGGCAGGCTGAGCTGTCCTTCCTGCCCAGGAGGACAACCCCAAACCACACCAGCACCACCCACCCACAAGGGCTGAGAGCACCACACTGCAGTTCCCACCACCACACCTCACCAGCCAGCACAAGGCCAAGGTGCTGCACCCTCAAGGATCTGCTGCTGATGGAAACCTGCACCTTGGAGGCCACGTCACCAAGCGATCTCAGGCTGCACTACAGAAGCCCAGCACCTTCCCAGCCACTCTGCCCAAACTTGTCATTTTGCACTTCAGTACAGCTGCTGTCTGGCACACTTCAGGGCCACAGGTGAGGATGGGAAGGACCAGTACAAAGCCAAGAAAAAGCATGTTGTTGCTGCAAAGAGCAGAGTGGAGGCAGGGCATCTCTGCTAACTCTCAAGGGGCTTCCCTGCCAGTTGAAGGTGGCCATAAATCAGGGATTGGGGGACTCCATGACAAAACTCTTCCCTCCCAGCTCTGGCTCCATGGAGGAGAGAACACAGCCCTGAATGACCATCCACAAACTTCTCAAAGCCAAATATACCAGAAGTAAAAACCTAAGTGGAGCTGAGCAAAACCAGTGTCTTTATGCTGGCCAGAATGATTCTGGAGCAGCACTCACCTTCAGAAGGGTAGTTTTGGTTGGGTCAAGACGTGAATTGCATTCAACCTAGAAAAAAGGAGAGGAGGGACATGGTGTCACACAGAAAACTTTAAGACTCAGATGTAAAATGTGGGGTAGCTGCACCAGAAGCAGAGGCTGTCTTCAGTAATGGGAGCTTCTCTAGAACAAAGAAAGACTGAGCAAGAAAGCAGAGATCATGAACAAACAGTCCAGGGAGGAATGGCAGGTGTTCCATCTAAGGGACCTTGTGATGACAGGTCTTGCCTTCAGCTGAAATAATCCCCTAGTTTGGGGATGCACTGTAAAACCCTGGAGCATCTTCTGTGCTCTGACAGCAAGATTAGGAGGGAAGATTTCTGTGCAATGCAGCATGAGGAGGTCACTCAGTCCCCTGGCCTGACAAGGAGGCCATGACCACCTCTTCTCTGTAAGACTGCTGCAATAAAAGAATAAGCAGGGGCTCTATCAGAAAAGCAATCTCAGCAGGGGAGAATATCCTGGGCTGGAAACCTGGGCAGCCAGACAGGCACACTAAAATGAAAACTGTCCTGTACTATGCTGTGGCCAGTATGAAATGGGAATCTTCAAGGATAGTATCCTAGAAAAGTCAAAACCTGCAGACTTAATTTCAGACTTCCAGATCAAACAGACCAAGGAAACAGGCCATGGCCAGAAAATGCTCTCCATGCATGGCTCCTAGGTTCAAGTTACTGCTTCAGGAGACTCCTATATACTCTTCCACAATTTTAGACAGCTGCTTTTGTTCACAACCCCCTGGTGTCCCCACAATCCCTGTCTGACAGGGAAGAGCAACATCCACCACAACCACACTACCCTGTGCTATGCCCCATTTATAGCTGTACTTGGGAGGAAGTGGGTTACAGGTGTCTGCAGAGGACAACAGCTCCTATGTGCTGCCTTCCTCATGCTGCAGTGCTCTAAAAGAGCTCTACATGGCTCCCCACCACAAGAACTGGAGTCACACCTGTTATTTTTAATCCCCAGGTATCCCCAGTGTAACAGCAAAACAACAGCAATTTGAGACTTGAACCAAACTGCAGGTAGCAGCTCCAGCAGAGCTCCTGGAAGGATGCACAATCCTGAACAGGGTCTTCTTTCAGATTCTGCCATCCTCACCTTGGAGTTGCCCTGAGGGCCATTCAGGGGCCCTGAGCCTTGGTTCTCCCATCAGCAGCCAGAGGACTGAAAAGGAGCTTGGGACAAAGAGTCACTATCTGTAACTAATTCTGAGTAAGGTGGAAAGCACAGCAGTGACTTTTGGGGCTAAGGTCACAAGAGGAAAAAGTTCATGGATACATACCACTGCTTCCACAGCAGGTGAGTTGTCACCAACAACAAGCAAGGCAGGGCACCTGGTCAAAAGCCAAAAGAGAGGTGTTATTCCAAGTGCATCAAAGGGGTTTCTGAGAAGGCTGAGCTCTGTGAATCAACACCCTCATGAAAGGTTAACAAAAAAAGGCTCAGCAAAATCCCTGCCTGCCATCACACCTTAGCATTTTGTTCTACCAAAACATTCTGCAGGGCTTGCAGATGCATCCAGCCTGTCTCCCTTCCATGCACACCAACTGCCACTGCTGTTGCACACTTGTGCCTCTGACCCTGCCTTCTGGAGAATCTCAATGTGTTCTTAATGACAGTGTTCTTAAGGACTTCCAGACACCTCTGCCCAATGCAGCTGACAGTCCTGTACCACAGCCTGAGATCATCCTGGACAGTCTTCCCAGTGCTTGGGCTTGGTGCAGTTCTTGCTGAGAAGCAACAACATCATTTCTGCTGAAGAGACTGCACAGTCACCAACTGAGATAGGCTGATTCAGACAACTTACTTGAGTGTTTTTGCAATTGTTTCATTGACACCAACAACTGGTCTCTCAATTTCCAGGTCTTTACGACTGAAAGACAAAACAACAATTCTCAATTAAATCTGCAGAGGAAACTAGTTATCATGGGGGCACACAAAATCCAACCATGAGTGCTGGCTCCAGCACCCAGGCAACTCCATGTGTCATGCCCTGAGCAGGAGCTCCAGCAGTCATCCCCAGAAAACAGGCTCCATCCTCTCATGGCAGTGCTGTGTGCTCAGAGGTGAGATACTGAGGTGTGACAGGGTCTGGGGGCAGACACAAGGGCTGGGCTTGGCTCAGGGTGACAGCTGAAGACTAGGCTTAGGACAAAGATTCCCCTGATACAGTACCAAATGGGATAATGCATACAGGAGCAAATCTATTGAGCAGGGAAGCTTTGGGAGCTGTCTGTCATGCAAAAAGGTGTCCTATACCTGTTGTATGAGGTGAGGAACAGCTGAAGGTTGTCTTGGTTAATGTCCTGTGCAATATGAAGCCTGTATGTTTGGATCAAATCTAGATTTGCCTGCAGTTCCTCCTGTACAAAAGCAGAAGAATTGAAAAACAGGAAACATACTTTCAGAAGTAAAGAAGCCATAACATTACCAAAGCATTAAAACATGTCCATACACATAATTCCCTGCCTTCAGTGACACAAGGGCAGCGACTCCAGACTGCAGAGGGATCCCAGAGACACGAGGTGTTCATGTGATGTGCTGGTACATGCCATGCTTTGGTAATGTGACTACACTTTTACAACTGGAAGTGCACAAGCAAGAGTACAGGTATCCTGAGATGGGATAATTAACTGCCAAGCCTCAGTAATGTTTACACAGATACAAATCACTCTGCATTAGGCAGGTTTTCCTAAGACCTTAACGTTTAAGAAGGAAAGTACATAGTAACACTAATAAATGTAATAAAGTAAAAGAATATAAGCTCTAAGTCTGTGACCAAAGTACAATTCCAGCACCCAGTTCTGAGAAGAAACTACATTCTGAGAGAACCAGAGAGAGCAGGGGGATGCAAGGAAGTACTACATTCAATGAAGGGGCCTGACAGTGGGAAGAGAACAGGATATGCACAGGAGGAAGCAGTGCTGGAGAAGGAAGCATTCCTTTCAGTGCTGATGTGTTGTTGCAAGAAGACTCCAGGTCAGGAACTGATCTGCTGTGTGGCAAATACAGTGTGCACGAGGCACTATCTCTGCCATTGCCCAGGAAGCTTGCAGGCTGAGAGACAGCTAATCCCAAAAGAAGGTATTGGTGTATCCAAAGTTTTCAGGAGGGGCTGGTTTGCCTCTGCTGAAACTGGAGGGTAAAATGAAGAGCAGAATGCAGCAGTTCAGCATCTGGACAGACACAAGATCCCACTGCCAGCACCCAGCTGACCTGTGCTCTAGCCAAAGTCCAAATGCTTCCATGCTGGATACAGAGAACTGACTGCCACTAGTTTCTGTGGACAGTGTCCTGGCCACTACAAAGGAGTTCTATCACCAGTGCATGGCCTGGAGACAGGGCAAGAGTGAGGATGAGTGACCACCAGTATGCCAACCCCAATGTGAGCTTGGCACACAGGGAAAATGGTACTACCTGTGGCAACCCTTATCTGATGGAACAGAACTATTTGGGAGCAAACAATGTTTAGCTCCATGCATAGTTACACAGGCAACATTAGCATCTGCTGGGTACTTACATGGCCAAAATGATGTGCCAAGACAATATCCACTATGTTGGTTGTCCAGCCTGAAAACTGAGGAGTGACAGTGAATGAGGAGAGTAAGAGGAAAATGCAGTTTCATCACACATTGCAAAACAGATACTCAGAGTAGAGACAACAATGAAGAAACTATTCAAACATAATATAACATTAATTATATAAGAAGCAAATACCTGAAGCTTGGAATGGACAAGCAAAGCTTCAAAGAAACTGAGTATACACAACACAGCTCTCCAAAAAACTTGAAACCTTAAATAATTTCAAGGGGCCAGAATAAGAGAATTATTAAGAGATCCATTCAATATCAATCAAATGAAGCCTGAAAGCAGAAGTACAAAATCAGAGGAAAGCTGAGTGCTTCAATCAGTTTATCTGCACTTCTCATTCACATGATCACACTCACCTCTGCTCCTATGGCAGATGCCATACTTTACACAGAATAAGAACACAGCAGGGACAGAAATGAAATTGTACAGTGTTTGCCAGAAATGGAAAAATTCCTGTGTTCTGTCCCATTTTTTTTTACTCTACACACTGTTCATTAGGTGCTGTAGAGAGCACATGTGTGGGAAAACAGAATCTCACCTTGGATGCTGCCCAGTCAATCCATCCCTTTGCACACGGATCCACATTAATAAGAACAAGTCCCTCTACCAGGTCAGGGTGGCTGAGCTGTGCAGAGAGAGCAGAGGCACAATGAGAAGGATGATTCAGCCCACACAGTGCTCAACAGCTGGTACAGCAGCTGGAAAGCTTTTAGCAAAGGTGTAAGACAAAGTAAAATACAGACAAAAGTAGGGAGCTCCTCTGTGCCAGGCAGCCAGTGGCTCCCAGAAAGACCAGACTCAATTCAGTTGTGGCACTGAGGTGCCCAACAGCACCTACAGCCTCAGCAGTGCCTTCGGGTGACCTGTGTACCAAGCACAGCTGCTCAGGCTCTGTGTGTCACAGGGCTGGGAGCAGCAACCTTCCCTGCTCTAATCCAGCACCTCTGTGAGGAACTTGGACAAGCTCCTGTGCCTGGAGAGCACCTCCTTCTCCTCAAGGAAAAGGCAGTCCTCCCAGTGGAAATGGGTGTTGGGGGTTAGATGGCCTTCCTTTTGTCCCTTCTCACCTACTGGAATTTTTCCCCATTAGCTCTCAGGGAAACCTGATGGCTGTACTTCTTGGGTGCTTAATAAAGAGAAAGAATCAGTGGGGCCCAGGAGGGAAGGGGGAGGCAAGAAAAAAGGAGGGCAGGCGCAATTTGGGGGCTTTTCTTCAGTGGGAAAGTGGGATACAGGCTCGGAGCTGTTTCTGCTGGGGGAAGAGGATTTTGCCATCACCCAGACAGAGCTACAGCCCCAGCTGCCACCACGGAGCTGCTGAATACACCTCATCCACCAGCCCGGGACTTTTCTGCTCATCCCTGCTGCTTCCAGCTGGGTGTTTCTCAGACACCTCAAGGAGCACTGGCACTGGCTGTCTGCAGAGGGGTTTGTGAAGCACAGCCTCTCCTCTACCTTTCCTATCTTGGCCAAGAAGACTGCCACAGGATCCCTGTTTGTGTTCTGTTGTTAATGCTGTAGTTGTTGTTGGTTTGCCTTATTATACATATTAGTAAAGAACTGTTATTCCTATCCCCATATGTCTGCCTGAGAGCCCTTTGTTTTCAAAATATAATAATTTGGAGAGGGGTGATTTACATTTTTTCTTTTCATTTCAAGGGAAGTTCCTGCCTTCCTTAGCAGATACCTGTCTTCCAAACCAAGACAATGGGGCAATGGCAGGGGAATTAGTGCTGAGGCTCCCAAGCCCCTGTAGTATGGAAAGCTTGAGCTACAAGGGTACCCACTCCCCAGATAGCACTCCTAATGCCCCCTGCTTGCAGACACCCTTTCCCCTGCTCCATCCAGCAACCCAAAACCCTCCAGTGTACCTCAGCCTGTACATGGACAGCACAGGCACACTCATGAGACTGCTTGCAAACACAAACTCAGAAATCAGAGGCAACCAGCCTCTGCTGAGTGCTGGGCTTGCTTCAAGGTAGCTCTCCTACTCTACAGCACCGATGTGAAGGAGAAGGAAACACCTCTGTCCTCAACAGGAAACTGTCTGCAGCCCAGGGAGCATGGCAAGGGCCTTGTGGCACTTCACTGAGGACAATGGGTAATTTGCACAAACCCCTCTTGAGCAAGGCTGAAAACTAGCCAAGATACAGATGAGAGGAATGATGGATTTGTCTTTACAAAAAAAAATGTGGGTCTGCTGGTAAATGGAATTAGCACTGAGAGACAGAAGAAGCAATGGGAAGGATTGCACTGATTGATGAATGGAAAACACATTTGCCTTTACAAACAAACTGTAGGTTCCTGATAAATGAAACTGGGTATTGGAAGATGAAAGAAATAATGGGGAAAAGCCATAAATTTCATAAGAATTAAAAATTAAATGGGAGGGTTATACATTAGAGTGGTATCTGAGGTACCAGGTGTTCTGGGAAGTCTGTACCTCTCAAGTACCTCAGCCAGTGGGGAAAGAGAGAGGGAAATGAGGCTGGGAAATTGGGATAAAATGGAGGCTGCGTCCTCTGAAAATTTGAGAGATCCCAGGGGAATACCCCATGGCCTCTCCCTTTATTTGAATAAAGTAAAAGGACTCCTCAGTCTCCTTTTTGGACATAAACCTCTGGTGTTTGTGGATTAATTGTCCTGACACAGAAGGCAAGGAACAGTGAAACACCAGTGCACCACACTGCCCTGGCTCAATCCAGGGAATGGAAAACAGAATTTTGTGTAAGGAGGGGCAGCTGCCCAGCACAGTGGCTTGAAGAAATTATAGTGGCCTAAACAACTGGCAACTCTCTGCACTCAAAGACCTGATGCAATTTTTACTCAAATGTCAGAATTCTGTGGTTTTTTAACACTAACTCTGAAAGACTCAGGCAAATTCCTGGCTGCTAAATGATACCAAAGATTTCACAAGAACACTACACTAGAGAGAAATGTTTAAGTAGGCACGAAAATAGAGGCAGCTCTCTTGTGTAATGGTGAAGCAAAATCTGCCTCCTTCCAGTGACAAAGCACATTCCTCATTAACAATGGTTTGCAGTACATCATCACATCAATTCTTTGGTGGCACAAACAGTGGTCACAGCACACAACAATGCAGCCAGTCTCTGTGAAGACTCAATTCTGGCAATTCCTAGCACTTAGGATGGACTCTGCTGACTCAAAGGCACCACATTACAATCTTTCCATGCCTGGCACAGCTTCAGAGTAAGCCCCTGACTGCTCCAACATAACCACCTGAAAGGAGGAAGCTCTCCCATGGCTCCCACAGCCCTGATGTAATTACTGAATGCTACTTTGTCCGTGTCCCACAAAGTCAGTCTGATCAACCATGACCACAGCCCACGAGCCACAAGAACAGATACTTACTGCACACCTGCTGAGGACGTAAGCACCAGCTCCTAGGCCAATCCCAATGAAGCTTTTCAGGCTGAAATACAGGCATTTCACAGTCAGCATCACTAACTTAGCCCAGCTGAAGCATCCCTAGAGGCAAAGCCTTTCCCCTCCGTATCCAGCTGTGCATTTGTGGTTCGTTTTCAAAACAATGCAGCAATGATTCAGCAGCCATAAATTGCCTCATGTAGCAGAGAGTGTCCCCAGCATAGATCTAGAAAGGGTCACATTGGTTGGGAGACACTAGTGCCCCTTGGGACACCTCAGTGAGCAATCAGTCATGGCAAGCAGAGACAGAAGCAGGTGCTGGAACAGCAATATCCAGCTGGGTCACCCCATTTCCTTTCAGAGACTTACTTCAGGTGTGTCAGAACAGCAGGTAACATTTCAGCCAGCTCATCCATACTGGGATACTGGTACCTGAAAAGCAACAGAGCACCTCCAAATACAGCCTGACAGAGGTTACCTTCCAGTTCCATGCAAGGTAGGAGGGACAAGGAACATCTGGCAGACATACACACAGGTTATTAACGTGCAACAATACTGCATGTTTCAGCTGACTGTATGGATCCCATCCCTCAGAGCAAGATTAACATAGAGCTGTGGTCTTTTGGGCAGTTGGCCTTCTGTGGCAAGATGGACAGATGAAATGCCAGCTCAACTGCAGTGTGCTGGGTTCAAGTAAGAAAGGTGGTACCAGACTCAGCACTAGTGAGGGCTTTACACACATCTTAGTAATTGTAGTGTTTGCTGAATTGGGGGCTTGGAAAGCCTCCTCATCTTGCCATTTCCTCTGCTGCTGACCTGCTTACCACTATACTCAGTCTGCCAGCCCCACCTGGCTTAAACTGAGTGCTACCTCCATCCAGACTGAACAACATGGGCCTCTGCAGAGCTCTTACCCAGATGGGAATGGGGGGGCTCCTTCCTGTTGTCCTGGTGCATCCACATGGCACACAGCAAAATGATGGGTGATTTCTTGCATGTCTTCGAAGTTAAAGAATGCATTAAAACAGGATTTGTCTGCAACAACAACAAAAAGAAATTAGACACTTCCTTAACTTTTATTGCAAGCCACCCTCCAAACACCACGATACACACTTGCAGGAGCTCAAGTCCCCATTGAGCCCACTGGGCAGTGGGTGATGGATGCTGCATGTGCTGTGCCTCAAAACTGCAATGCAGCAATGAGTCTCAGTAATGGAACTGCCATGATTGGAGGGCAGGCAGGCAAACAAAGTCAGCCTGCAATGCCCTGGAAAGCAGAGCCTTGCAGGCCCTGGGTACTCAAAGCACTCACAGACGAGCACCTGTGTGAATGTAACAGTACATTTTGGGTGGGAAGACAAATCAAAAGAGCAACTGAGCCCACCAGAACATTACACTATTGCTGCAGCCCCCTAGAAGGGACCTGTCCACCTGCCCAGCACCCAGGGAATGGATGCCCTATCACAGTGCAGCAAGTCAGCTAGGGCACTATGGTGTGTTGGGTGGACCTATTTCCACCTTGGCCCTACCTTTCCAGGGGCATGGCACACGCTCTCTCTCCTGCAGACCTTTATCTTTTCACCCTGGAATGACCTCATCTCAGCTTCATGTCAGGCCTGCTACTCCCCACACTCAAAAGCAAATACCACGAATAATGACTTTTTCAGGGTCCTGGCAATGCAAGGGCTTACGGTTTAGGCCAATGTCATGGTATGTGAGGATGACAGGTCTGTTCCCCTTGGGTGTGCCTCGCATGGTGACATGAACCACTCCAAAAGCTGTCTCAATGTCATGTTCCTGCAGAGAGAGAAGAAGGAGCCCCAGTGTTACATGTGCTGCCTGCACAGGGAACCCTAAGTGAGGGCCAGCAAGGGCCACATTCCCAGTTTAACACTGCTTTCCAACCCACAGTACAGCTCTTGAAATCACAGAATGGTTTGGGTTGGAAGGGACCTTAAATACCATCTCCTTCCACCCCCTGACTGCATGCAGGGATGCTTTCTACTATATCAAGTTGCACCAAGGCCCATCCAACCTGGCCAATTCACAATCCTGTCAAATCTCTGTATCCAATCCCTGAGTCCAACCACTGCCCAAAGCAGTTTGCTTTTGTACAGGTATGCTAATGGTCTCGGGCTGCATCTTCCCATGATCAAGATTGCTGGGATAACTATGGACTTTGGAAAAGTAGAGATGTCAGGAAACCTGGGTACACCACCTGTAGGTCCCTTCTCTCATCTACAGAAATCAAAAGAGAGACATGCTCTTACAGAAAGCATAAAAGCAGCATTTTCTTGATATTAAGAAAATATCTGTTTAAGAAAAAGCCTCATGGTTCAGCTTGAAGATGGGATATTACAACCTCAGAAATATGTTTTACTAGTTTACATAACATTCATGACTTTTTTTTTAAAAACAGTAACTTTGAACTACCTGAAAGTTATTAAATCAGATACAGGACTGGTGAGAATACCTGGCTTGCAGCACACCAGAAATCAACTTGTGCCTTTGGTACTTCTCTCCTCCTGTGACCAGAGCTTTGAACCTCATTAATGTGTGGGGTAAAGAACCATTAATTCCCCATCTCGTATCCACTGATTTTGCATGAGATCTCCTGACCTTGGTTTGGTTTGGAAGCTGGGCAGCAATTGACCCAATTTCTGTACTCCCCAGAAGTGACACCCTAAGAGCTTGTGACCCTCACATGCCCCTTTCTGGGCTGATGTGCTTGGGACTATCTATGCAGCCCTGGTACAGCAGCTGACTGTGACCATACTACTGTCCTCCAGAACTACCTGGGGGAGCTCCATCCTTGCTGAGCCAAGGGGCCTGGCAGGATGTCATAAGCATGCAGACATGTGCTGTGGATGCACGAAGCAACACAATGGGGCTGCTTTGTTCTCTGTTCCTGATGAACAAGGATTAACTTGCTTTGCTGAAAGCCACAAGCCTTGTGCTGACATTGTCATTTATCCCTTGCAGTATTAAGGTCTTATGCCTCTGGGTTATTGTCAGTCTTCAGCCCATGCTTTCATTTTCCACTCTACAAAGGTTTGACTCAATGCATAGCACACTTTGTTTACCCAAAGGCAGCTCAGTTTTGTCACTGCACCTTCCATCTCTTTTTCTGTATCACTGAAGAGTATATTTATGCAGCACGGGTCCCAGTACAGATCTCCAGAGTGCTCCTCAAGTGATCTTCACTGTGAACACAAACACTGGACTTTTTTAATCAGTATTTCATCCACCAGTCGGACTTCTCTGACTGCATGGCCTCCTACATCTTAAGAGATATGTCTTAAGACTCCTTTAGTCCTGTCTCTTCAAAATCAAAGTAGGCTGCATTGGCTGAATTCTTGTAATTTATATCACTGTTGATTCTTTTTAAGATTTGCAACAGCTCTGTAGAGCAGGACTTCTTCCATTTAAAAACTTACATTACCCTTTCTTAATATTTACCAGTGTAATTGACACACTATACTCTGCTAATTTTACCAGTCTGTCTGGCATAGCTGGTCAGTGAATTCCCAGAATTCCTTTGAATGCTGATCTGTCTTATAAAATGTCTGAGAGATGAATCATTGGGCACCATATCAACTTCAACAGAGAAGCATAACCTCTCACTTAACATCTCAACTATTTAAGCTTATTTAAAACTCCTGGGTTAATACTTTCAGTTCTGGCAACCTGCTACAAATGCACAAATATTATTTTTGTAGAGCCTCTGCAGTAGGCATTGTGGGTTAAGGCAGGGTCTGTGCTGACTCCTCATGAAGACAATTCCAGCACAGTAGTCTCTGTGAGTTGCTCCGTGCCAAGCCTGCATGCAGAAAAAAATGTTTATTTATATTTTGCTATGACTAGCCCTAAGCCTTCCTTCCAGGTTCCATTTTGACAGATCTGAAACAGGACAGTTGGGTTTTTCCACTTTGCAAATCATCTCTCAAAACCGCCTCCTTTGTTCTGTTCATATATTTAATCTGCTAGAGTTTATAACCTCTTCCATTTTCTCTAGCTTTTTTAAAAAATGCTTTGTTTACAATAGCCTCTGCCATCCTGTTAGTCATGCTGGCTTTCTGGCACCATTCCTTGTCTCTGCTGCGATGTATGGTGGGCAATTGTTCTCTGCTCAGTTTATGTTCAACAATCTTCTCTAATTCTGTGCACGCTTTGTTCTGAACTTTGAGTGCAGAACTACTGAAGTTTTCTATGGTTTGCTGGTTAGTTTTTTTCCTTTTCCCCAGTGATGTTAACCTGGAACACATTATGGTTCCCATTGCAGAGCAGCTCTTGGAAGGCATGGAATACATTTCTCTGCACTCAGAATCATGTCAATGATGGCTTCTCATGCTCTGGGGCTCTTCAACCTGCTGCTCCACAGAAGTTTGTGGCTAAAATGCAGTGTTTTTACTATGTAATGGATGCAACTTAGAATGGCTGACTGGATGATGAAGTGCCACTGGAAAGAGTCCTTCTCCTGTCCCTCTGTCCTGCCCCATGTTCAGTGAGCTGATGGCCTTATGGAAATCTGTAAGCAGGAGTGCACGGTTGGGTTCACTGTCTTGTGAGTTTTTCTATAATCTCTATGGTGCCAGCCCCTGAGAATCTCTGCTCATGATCAAAGAGCCCTGCACTTCAGAAGGTGTGTGAACCATGGTGGCTCAGATACTGGAAGGTGATACAACACAACCCAACAGAAGCTTTAAAATATTTGAGATCAAACTCAAACAACTGCTGGAAGGCATTCCATGCTGGGCATTTGCAGAAGGTCAGACAAGGCTGGGATATTATTCTATTTGCCCTTAACATTTCTGAATGTTTCTCAAACTAAAGAGGAAAAACACACCCAACTATGACTGCCAAAACCTAAATCTACGGTGGGACTGATTATGGAAAGAAGTAGGCACATGGCCAAAGGTTCAAATGCAGGGACCATTTCTCACTGTCACCTTCTGCCTTTGGCCAGAGAGGGGAACAATGACAGTGCCACTGACAGGTGTCACCTGTTAAAGAACCCATTCAGCGCCGGTAGATTCAGGTGCAGCTGCAAGTGGAACTCCAAATTGAGCTCTGGAGGGGCAGGAGCCTAAGCCCACAGCAAGAGGCCATGAACTGAAAACCCTTTGCAGAAAAGGACCCGATGACCTAAGGCCCAGAGAGGGGACACAGACTCAGGGACAAGCAGCTGAGGACCGTCAGACTTTCCCTGTGCAGTGAGGGGATAAAACCCCAGGGGTTCCTTTGTTTCGGGTGCCTCTTTGGAGGCACCAGCTTGAGCTCTTATTTTGTTGCTTTGCTATTTAGTTGCTGCACCATGATTAAATTATCTTAGGGATCTGGATGTCTGTGACTCTGCTACGGAAAACCTGGGGTAGAGCCAGTAAGAAACCTGCTGTGACTGTGAGATGTGAGCTTCCAGGGTCTTGGTCCCAGTTCAGGTGGTATGAGAGTGACTGCCAGAGTAGCTCCAGCAGGGTTGGACAGGGAAGTTTCCCTTACACCACCAAAAATTTCCCATATTGAGAAAAAACATTCTGAGTGAAAGAGTGAGGCATAAAAAGGCAGCTTCAGAGGTGCTAATGCCTTGAGCTCCAGAAACTCACAGGCAGCAGTCCAAACTCCAGCCATGCTCCCACAGACCCAGATCACAGTGTGATCCAGTACTTA
Source organism: Anthoscopus minutus (assembly GCA_013399455.1). Classification (NCBI taxonomy): domain Eukaryota; kingdom Metazoa; phylum Chordata; class Aves; order Passeriformes; family Paridae; genus Anthoscopus; species Anthoscopus minutus. Next base: position 30,231 of record VWYI01035457.1, read on the forward strand.
AGTTTTAAAAGTTATTAAAGGCTAAAGCAACCATTTGTTTGGGAATGATTAATGACAAGAATTCATATTACCACTGCTTTTCATGACTAATTTATTAAGCTTCTTTTTCGGCATTACCAGATGAGTTTTACTACCAATGTGAAGCTGCTCAAAGTCCAAAATTAATTCCTTAGAGAAACTGGGAATTTATTTAACTTGGAGACGGGCAATAAAGAACACATCTGTGAAATCTCTTCAAAATTTCTTAACATGAAAACCTGGGAGAACACAGAGCAGCAAGGCATCTGTTGCTTGCACTCAGCTCAAGCTTGCTGAACTAGCAACTAGCATAGGGCTAGAAACCTCCCCAAAAAACCTTTCAACTTCAGGACATTCAGTTTCTGGTTCACCTAAAGCAAAGAAAACTGCCTCTGCCACTTTGCTGTAAGGTGGAGGAGATGTAGATCAGCATTTACTTTATGTAATCTTTACCAGTCTTGGCAAAGGTGAAAAACAAGCACATTATGCTCCTGGGGCAGCCTATCCCAGCTACTAACTACAGACAGATTAAAGCAGAGACTCCGTTGTCTTGCTCTTGGCAACAGCTGCCCTCAAATTTTTACACATTACTAAAACAATACCAAAAACTATGACTGTAAGATAAGAAAAAAATATTGTGAGACTGTAAAACATCACCACCTGGTAACTCTTCCCATTATAGTACTGCCGATCTTAAGGCAGCTGGCAGGGGAGGCCTTCTCAGCTCCTTCTCAGTGCAAAATTATTTTGGAAATAGTAGAATTGAAGGAGATGGCTGCATGGGAAGCAAATCAAAACCAGATTTAAAATAACATCTTGAAATAAATTATTCATTTCTATACAGAGCAGAAACTTATTCATAGAAAACACAGTATGCAGGCAAGCAGTGTTTTCTGGTACTCTGTGTAATTGGATTCTGAGTGAGAATCCAGAGCAGCAAAAGAATGAGATATGCAATCTGCTTACACAAACTCAAAAGCAAAACCAGACAGAGTTCCAAGCACCTGTTCCAAAGGCAGGTGACAGTGAAGGATGGACCCAGTGCCTATCTGTGACCCTTGCTAATGCTCAGTGTCAGCCAGCAGAACTGGTAAGTCACTTCCACACACAGATCCTGCCAGAGAACAGATACTGCTCTGCAGTCAAACAAACTCAGTTAAGTGAGCTACAATATGAGCACGGCTGACAGGCTGGGTTTGTGCTCCCAAAGTAGAAATCACGAATCCCTACAACCACACAATGCTGAGACCAGTAAGCAATTCATGACAACATTTCTGAGACATACAAAGACACACCTCTCCATCTCCTGCCCTGCCCATGTGTTACAAGAAGTTAAAACCACAACTTTCTTGCACTCCAGCCAAGTATCCAGTGTCATGGGCAAGGCACCCAGCACAGACTAAAGAAATAAGTGGTGCCTCTTACTCCTGCTCTGAGAGCACCCTCTTCCCCACCTAAGGAAGGAAACTGGGCCTGCCTAGATCTGTAATAGCTCAGGTTGAATTAAACCATGGCAGCAGAGCTCTGCTCTGCCAAAGCTGGCAGGGGGGCACTCTGCACTGCTGTTTTGAGACAACAGAGTGTGAGACTGCAGCCTTCCCTATGTGCTGCAAGCAACAGAGAGAACCTTTGGCTCTCTCCCATCCCCTGGGCAGTGGACTAAAGGTGCCACCACCTGCAGATACAGAGCCTTTGTAAACCTGAGGCCCACACAAGGGAGATCTGAATGCGCAAACACACAGGTGAGCCCAAAACAGTTTGTGTGACTGCTAGATCCTAGATCACCTCAACTCCTCAAGGAACCTGGCAGGTAAGCCAAGGGCCATGCTTCTAGCTAAGGACAGTCCTCCTACTAATAAGATGACTCTAACTGCATTTCAGTACCTCACTGAAGAAAATGAACATCTTAAAATCTCTTGAAGAAGGGAATGCAGGGCTGTGTTCTGTGTATCAAAACTTTCCATATCCCTGGAAATAGGAACTGCATTGAATTAAACCTGGTAATACAGTTACTCACTAATTGCTGTGAAATATCATTAATGGATATTGCATAATGGATGAAAACAGCTCAACCTAAAGTACATGTATTTTCTTAGCTCAAAAAACTCACTCACAAGAACATAAAAAGTACAGGAACTTCAAGTATTACAAATGCATAATCACCCCTTTGGCACACTGTTTGTTGTCACAGAATACAGAAAGCAAAACTAATGTTTAAGTAAACCCGAGGGAAGGACTGTGCACATACATTTAAGAGTCATGTTTCAGTCCAAGTCAAAAACTTTCCAGAACTCAGCACAGATTTACAAAAAAGTGAGCTTTTAGATAGAAAACCAAATGGGAGGAATCACAGGAAAAGCTTCCCAAGAAACATAAATAATGCAAAAAAAAAAAAAGGCCGAAATAAAATTCTATTTTAATAATTGTTATCTTTACAGTGTTTTATGCTGTGATGTCAGAATTCAAAACCAGTACTTTAGGGGGGATGCTAGTTTTATAAGATTAGGAGTAGCATTAATCTAGCAGGTATTAAACAGACTTGCTTTCTAGATCAATGTGTTCTAATTAATTTCACTCTAGGATTTTAAACAAAAGAACTTGTTGTTCAAATCAGAGGAACAACGGTCGTCAATATCCCAGACAAAATGTTTCAATAGGGGTGAGAACAGCTCCTGTTATTCACACACAGAAAGCAAACCCTTCCTCAAAAGTGCTAATGTTCTATTTTATTTCAGCACAGTAAATGGAAGATACCTTAAAATATCTTATATTCAGTGTCACTGGGTAGCACTCACAAGATATCTTAAATAAAAAATGAACACAGTTTCAAAAAATGAGCAGTTTCAATTCACCCTCTCCAACATCAGGAAATGAACAATGGCCTATATCAATAACCTCTCAGCAGCACACATTCTGACAGAAGAGCAAGTAAAAATAAAGTAAACAGACTAGGCAAGGATAAGCAAACTTTTAAAAATGCAGATTAAAAAAGCTTCAAACTACTTCTAAGTTTACATGCTTGCAAAAGAACTCCAAAACTGAATCAGTACAAATATAGGCTTATTGAAAAGTGACACTTTGAGTAAAATTAAGTGGGAAAAGATTCCTTATCATGGTCTGACATTAACTCTGCAAACACTGTGCTGTGTTTTACTCTGGGCACAAGCAACTGAGTAACTCCACATTTTCCATTAATGCCAGCAAGACAGCACATTTTTATACCAGGCAATTTCATTCCTCCAGGGTTTATGCATGCCTTGTCCCTTCTGTTTCAGATGAACCCTGCATGTCCTGGACTTACTTATTCCCACCTCCTCCTCCTTGAGAGCTTTCTGGAAATACTCAGCCAAACCCAGACTATCTCCACACTCCAAGCCCCCTTCTGCATGGTGTGTGCTGAAAGCCAAACATTTCTGTGCCTCCCCGTTGGTGGGAGGCAGCAGAGGGGATGTGTGAGCTCAAATGATCAAATCAACTCATCAGATCAAATGCCAGCTTATTTCAGACTGAAACATAACACAGGTCTAGTTGGACAGTTTTACAAATATATAAGCATATTCCTTCATTTCTATTTAAAGCAAATCATCTTGAAAGGAAGAGAGAGATGTAGGTTGAGACAGAACACTTACTTCTGAAAGCTGCAGAGGGTCTGCAGACAATAATAAAAGCACAGGCACAGTTCTATTAGCAGTGCAGGCACCACACCATCTGTCCATCAGCACTCCAGACCATTTATCTGACCATCTGCCTATGGGCATTGGGAAAAGCCAAGCCTAGATTTCATTAGTATTCACACTGCTTTCAAGTAAAACGTAGGTCTCAGATTTAGGTTAATACTTTTTAGTCCTGAGAATAACTTAAATTCATATTGATAAAGACCACTAAACCCTCATGCTAGCTCTCAATCTCCACTGCAGTTACCAGATTATGTGGGGTTGTTTAACTGATGTCCAGGCAATCTGTTATATATCAGGGTTAGCTCTGGTTGCTTGCATATAAACAGTTTAAGAAAACCAGGACAGCTGTGTCTGGAAGTCAGCTGTACCAGAAAAGCTAAAGAAGCAGAAACTTGTGCTGTTGATTTTGCCAAGATCTGATCCTGGCAAGTTACTCAAAAATAAAACCAAACCAGGGAAGTGAATAGAAATTCATAATAGCATCTCCCCGTTTAACCAAAGCAAAGATCTTACAAACCTTAAATACATGTTACCTTGAAAAGTAGCACATGCCAAATATAGAGAAAACAGTGCAGGGTACCTGTGTGCCTGGCCCTACACACCTCCTAGAGTCAGTGACAGTGTTAATGACACATTCCTGAGATGGGATTAAACTAAACACTTCTCCCATTCCTAGGTATGGCCCAGCTGCAGAGAGTATTTTGAAATTCCAGATTTCAGGCAGAGGAAGGTCTAAAGGCACCACAGAATTAACACTGAAGGCGGCTGTTACTCTACCTGTATCCAAGGAGAAGCTATGTCAGGGATATCAGTCAGTCCTGGGAGGGGCTGGGACCCTGAGGTTAGTTCAGTTAGTGAGAGCATGGTGCTAACACCAGAGATGGTGGGTTCAATGCAGGCCATTCACTTAAGAGTTGGTCTCAATGATCCTTGTGGGTCCCTTCCAACTCAGCATACTCTGTGAAATTCTGGGATGGACTTAACAGCAAACCTCATGGCCAAGGGAACAGAATAACACAGAGAAATAGAACAGGACTTGTTCCAATATGTCAATGGCTTTTACTGGGGAGCTCAAATTGAACCTACACTGCCAACAGGGTTTTCAGCAGAGCTGACAGAGGCTCACCTTTCCCTCACCACCCCCTTCCCTCATCACACTGCCTGCAACTCTGCAAGCTCAGCTCAGGATGTGGTCAGCTCCCGTCAAAGCTACAGCTTTAACTCCATTTAAAACAGCTTTTTTGAACTATTGAAAATTAAAAAGTTCTGAGATGCAAGTCTCACATCACTGATGCCATGGTCTCATATTGCAAACACTACTGTGTATAAGATAATAAAACCCATCTCACGAATTCTTTAATTTTTGCCTTAAAACCCACCAGGTCCCTTGCAGATGTTGAGAACTTCACTGCACTGTAACAGGAAACCATCTCCCAGTTATCAGCCTTCATCAATCTGTGGCCAGTTTGTGCCTGTTCTTGTCAGACTGAGATCCTCCCCAAGGCCCTTTCTCCCTGTGAAACTCAGGACAAATTAAAACACTGGCCCAGCCTAAGTGCTTTTAAATCTTTCTCTACACAAGAGGATATTCCTTCCTCTGAAAGCCGTGGCAACCTTCTTCACTTGAAATTCCCCTGACACTGGTAAGGTCACACAGGTTTCACAGAGGCCTGGATGTGGCAGCCAGACATGCTTTGCTAGATTAAAAAGCAGCAGTAATTTTTCACTGGACATGATCTCAGTCTCCAAGTGTAAGCACAGTTCCTGGGACTAGCAGTTGAGACAGGAAATCCAGGGATCCAACACATGATCCATCCTCTCTGGCAGATTTCAGAGACGTAAATCAGCCCTTGGAATACTTTCCAAGTATGACATGGGGGAATATCAAGCCAGGTGTGCCCTGAAACTACATCTTGTAGGGAGAGATGCTGGAGGAAAGTGAGGCTGGGACAGTATTTAAAGTCACAAGAGACTCAATGTCAACATCTTGCTAAAAAAAAAAGGTATTCTACATAAATGATATGGTTTCCTGGAAAGAACAGCTTGCCTCCTGCCCAACTGTTGCCATGACCACCAGCTCACTGGTGATCTACAGCAAAGCACAGAAGCAACAAGCCTGTCCTTCCTGGCCTATAGTACTCCCCAGAGCACCACTCCCTGGCTGCAGATCACTCAGCTTTTCCCAAAGCTCAGCCCTGGAGAGGACAACCACAGCTCCAGGACATGCCAAGTGCACAGGCTGATGGCTGTAGTGCCAGGTTTCTTGTGGGGCTTGCTCAGTTTCAGATATGTGGCTCAGTTTAAAGAAAAATGCAAAGAGGCTTTGCTTGTTGAGGGAAAACGTAGAGCCAAAAGGCATCAGCTACACACAGCTCTATGACAGGGCCTCTTTCCCACCTTCTCACTCTGCTCTGGCTCCCACGACCACGCCACGCACAGTCAGGCAAGGAATGGACACACTCAGAGCTTTGGTGGGTCAGTAGAGGCCAATACACAGTATATTCATGTTCTCCCCAATCCTGGCACACATACCACAGCAGGAAGTGCCTCTGCTGTCCACACTTACTCAAAGGCATTGCACTTATTTTTACCCATTACCCACCTGACATGGGAGCACATTTTACCTCTAAAAGTAACAGGGAAGCTATAGATAGATGGAGACATGACTGTACAGGAAAGTGTTTTAAACTCATTATTTAACTTTATTTTTTAAAGAAAAACCTATTGCTGCTTTCCAGATCAGACATTAAAGTTACAATGTGGTAAGATTAGTGATTTTTATACTTGCAGGCTTTAAAATACAAAACCTCACAATTAATTGAGCTAAAGCAGTACAGTGATGTGTACCTGCCCACATGGCATGGACAGTATCAGTGTCTGATATTAAGAGAAGGAAAAAATATGGACTACCTTCATAGGACTGTATTTACTACATTCCTCCTGTGCATAGGCTTGCAAATAGTTTTCTGGAATCACCTACATCAACAGACTTCTATTAAATTTATCACATGATGTTGCCAGCCTCTGGTACGCTACAGTGGTGCTGTATGACCTGCCTCATGCTGAGCAAAGCACTACAGACACAGCAGCCTCCTACTGGTGGATAGAAACAGCCACTAGCTGCATATCCACATGCTCAGTGAGAAGGCAGCAGGATAATCTGGTATGGGAAATGAGCCTGTGCTCCACAAAATGCCACACAAGATCTCAGTGCTCTGCTCTGCTTATCACAGAGCATGTCCTCTGTCTTGGATGCTGGTGGAGCAACCACTTCTATGAAAGGATTATTCCTATGGCCACCAGAGCCACTGGGCTCACCTCTGTACCATCAATAAAATCCTGGTACACTACTATGGCTGTGTCAAAACTGGCCCAGCAAAGCAGCATGCTGTATCTGGGACAGCTTTCTCACTTCCATCTCCTCTCAAGACAAACAGGTAGAACAAGCTAGCTCCTCCTTTCCCAGACAGAACATGAAAATGCAGCAGTTCTTCAGCATACTGCATTTTTCCAAGAAACTGTTATTCAGAAGACCAGTCATCCTACAAGATATTGTGTAGCCATGGCAAAGCAGTCTGCACCTCAGAACTCACAACTTCTGTGCTATTTGGCATGTAAGGGTGATGGGCAATTTCTGTCACTGGATATATTCCAGTTCTTATTGATTAAACTTTAACAGGAGCCAAAATTAAAATACAGAGATTTTTTTTTTCATCTCTCTCAACGTTACTGCTGAGCTATGGGGACGTACCAACTGATCCTTGTCTCCTGCACATGGTCTTACCTGACAGTCGAAGTCCTGGAAGTTACGAGCTGCATTCTGTTAAAAAAACAGGAAAAAAGAAAAAAAAGAAGATCAACACAATGCCTCAGAACACCCCCGACAACATCAAGAAAGTTTCCCATAGAGATTTCTGCTACAGCACAATCAAGACTGGCTGCAGTCAGGTAAGCAGTGAAATGCAAGACCTGTACAAGCACACTCCATACAAGATCTGCCCATTCCTATATAACATGAGCCAAGTTACAGGGCTGGAAGGAGGCTACCAGCTAAGGGAAGTGAGTATCTGTGCACTGCTGGGAGTCTTCAAGCAGGGACAGAGGCACATAGGAAGGATACTGGCCACAGCTGGGTTGCATATGGGTCTGGGTTTTGTCTGCTCTTGGTGTCCATTAACAATTTGGATGCAAAACTCCTGGGATCTCACATACAAAGTACAAGAAAACAAGCCATGCAGTCAGCTCCTGTGCAGCCACTGCTGCAGGTATGGGAGAATTTCACGACAGACACAGGGACCTGCAAGCTCCTAAAACCCCAGTGCACGGGAACTGTGCGCAGTGGCTCACCACTGGGTCTTCCCAGAGGGTGACCCCATGCATGCAGGTGAACACAGTCAGTACAGCACCCACTTGGCATCCTGCAGGTTGGAAGGTCTGCAGGAACCTGTCCCTATGCCCATGTGCTTTGTGAAACACCGTCTCTAACCACAGAGTAGGGTACATCACTGAGAGCTGTCAGCAAAAGGCTGAGCAAACCACTTGAGATGGCATTCCATCTTATGTGTTTTAGGCATAGCACCCGTGTCATGGTTTGATACTGGCCAAATACCAGGCATCCAGGAAAGCCATTCATTCACCCTCTTGCTCTCAGCTGGGCAGAGAAGAGGGAAAAAAATTAACAAAGGGCTCATGAATTAAGATGAGTACTGAGAGAAAACACTGTAAAGGCAAAACCAGTTCAAATCTAAAGTTGTAAAGTACATTTATTATTAACAGTGTCAGAGGAGGATAATGAGAAGTAAAATAAGCCTTTAAAATATCTTGGCTTTCCTCCTAGCCCCTTCCTCCTTCCCACCCACAGCACAAGGAGACAGGGCATGGGAGTTTTTGTCAGTTCATCACACAAGATCTGCTCACTCAAGGAGAGGAGTCTTTTCTCTGCTATGGCATGGGGCCTTTCCCACAGGAGACAGTTTTCCATGAACTTCTCCAGCGTGGCTCTAATGTCACAAGCAATCCTGCCAAAACTGCTGCAATGTGTTTCACTCCCACAGGCAAACAGTCTGATGCAGTGTGGGTCACTTGTCCATGGGATGCAGTCCTCCAAGCATAGGCTGCTCTAGCATGAGCACTTCTCCCACAGGCTGCAAGTGGATCTCTGCATCCCCCACAGACCTCATGGACTGCAGGGGCATAGCCTGCTTCACCACAGGCCTCACCATAGCTTGCAGAGGAATCTTGGCTTCGATGCTTGAATCACCTCTTCCCCCTCTTTTTCCACTGACCTTGGTGTTGCCTTGTTCTCCCTCACATGTTCTCACTTCCTCCTCTTTGACTAGAAGAAAAACTGCTGCTCGTAGGTACTTTTGATAACAACTCCTGCTCATTCAAAGATTCCTACAGGATCCCACAGCTCCCAGAGGTTGATCTTGTCTAGGTTCCACGCCAGAGAATCTCTCACATTTCTGCTGCTGGCCATGTGGCCCTGCCACAACCGAGCGCGCAGCAGTGGCCACCACGGCCCTGCCGCTGTTTAACCTCTCTTCATGCAGGGTGCTGGGAAGGAGAAGCTGCTGCCACTGCCCCTGTCTTTCTTCCCAAAGCACAGCTGGCTAGGGGCAGCCAGGCTCACCACGTGCTGCACTAGGATGGCAGCAGCTGTGGCACCCCACCACCCCTGGAAAAAGCATGCTGTTTTGACTTTTCTTCTTAAATATGTCATCCAGAGATGTTCTCAACCTCTCACACTGGGCCAGCAGCATGTCCATCTCCAGAGCCATCAGAGATTGGCTCTGTTGGACATGGTGGAAGCTTCTAGCAGCTTCTCACAGAAGCTACTCATGCAGCCCTCTGTCACTACCAAAAACCAGGCCATGCCATATCAACACAGCACCTTAGTACTAAAATTACTAGGAGGAAACTAGGATCACATATGGATAACAAAAACACTCCAAACATTTCTTCTGGCTGAGCAGCCTCATTCCTTTCTATGTGTAAATGCATGGCTGTGTTTTCCTCCTCACAGAGCCTTGCCTTGTTATTAAAAATAAGGGTTGCTACCTACATTCTGCACTTTGAGACACTTAAGTTGAGATACCTGCAAATCTGTTTTAAGAATCCATTCCACTCTTTCCTCCTTCATGTTAAGTATTGAACAGTGGTAATGTTTTGAACAGGACATAGCAAAACCCACTAAATCCTCAGGATTGGGGAAAAGAAAATAAAAAGCAGTCTGAGACCCTGAAATTAATTGAGATTTATGACACCACCATCAGCTTGTGAAGCAGGTCAGTTCAGTCACTCATTTCTTTATGGAGAAATGAGAAACTTCTGTATACAACACTGGATTTGGATGGAGTATGCTAAGTAAAAAAGGTGATCTGAATTTGTACTTAGAAAAGTCTGAGATTCCCCAAGCAAGTGGGGAGGAAATGACACAAAGCAAGGAATGGGGCTCTGAACTGGGATGCTTGTCAAGGCATACCATGAGGCAAAAGAAGCTGACATGCTCTGACTCCTACATACTTGATTTCAATACACTGAAAATCTGACTATAAACCATTTATTCATTGTCTTAACCTGAGAAGCTTTAAGGCAAGTTTTTTAGACCTCTGAACATGCCATGGCTGCACCTCAAAGTACAGAACTGGCTGGGCTGACACAACCCAGTCTAAGGGCTGGCCATTTCACTCCCTGAATCCAGCTCTGACATCTCAGTAACTTTTCAGAGGCTGAATTAATAGGAATCAAACATACCAGAATAATAAAGTGTCACTATGATAGTTTTTCTGATCAGGCAATACTCTCTCTCCCTCTCTCTCTCTCTCAACTAAATAGGAACATTTGAAGTTCCCCAGTAAAAAGTCACTGCATTTTAGTGAGCCTGAATGAGGTGAACAAACATAATGTATTTTATTTCCCTGCACTTGATATTAGGCTTAAGTTACATACAAACAAAATAGAGTTTATATTCTTTAAAAGTCAAGCTTGTAACTTTTTGCTGATTTGAGGCAGAACAAAGTCAGGACACAGTGGCATTACCTACAGCTCAGACAAGTGAACAAGATACAACCTATTTCCACTTCCACTGGTAACTCCACTGGTTTCAGAGTCTGAGACACCAGAGCTCCTTCTCTTCTGTGTACAAATTTGTACAGAAGAGTACAAATTTGTATCTGAAGAGTTCATGAGCACTCACTCATTAGCATCTTAAAAGTATTACTGTACTATTTCTGGCCATTAATCCACACTGACTCAAACTCCTATATCTAAAGTAGGTTGGTCAGTAAAAACCTTAGTGTACTGCCAGTTTAACAGATTTTGGACACTGATACCTTGCACAGAACAGTAGGTTATTACACCACACCCTCATGCTCCATAAACTATGTCTAAAAAATACACATGTATTATTCCAAGCTTCACAGCCTTAATAAGGGCGAGACCTTGCAGGTGGCTGCTCCCTGAGGCCCTCATTTTGTTAAAACAAAGTGTGAAGAGGAGAGCCACAGCATACTTCTCTTCCCATGCAGTAGTGAGGATGGTTCTGAAGCAACCCTTCATATTTCTCCCTACTGAGATACGATGTATTTTCTGTAACTTCAACAGTGAGTCAAGCAATGAAGTAACCTCTCTCTGCTTTTGTCCCTCCTGCACCCTGGTTAACAGCACTTGGTGTTCTGTGTGAGTGAGCACTCTGCACTGAACCACAGCTGTCACCACAGCAAGGACTGGGTAATGCTGACCAGGCAATACTTGACAGAAAGACTGGAAACTTATAAAGTGAAAACCACTTTGATTTGGCATGCTTCAACGTCTCTTACTTAGGTCAGCTGACTGAAGCAATGACAATCTACCCAGCTGAATTCAAACACAGAAAATCCCAGTTGAATCATGAGAAAGATCTGGGCCCTTGCACTTAGGAAGCTTGTCTTCTGTAAATGCTTATCTCTTGTTTAGAAATTACAAACTGCCCTCAAAGCCTGTATTCTATATTTTTATTTGCTGATCTACACCGATTTTACATGTTCAAGACTCAGTCTTCCAGGAAACATTTTTTCAAAAAATGGTGGAAACCCAGTAGTCAGCACTAGTCTGTTAGAACAGGCAGCTGAACTGCAGATTTCAGTTGAGTTTTCAGATTTCACAGATACTAAACAGGTATGCTAGAACACTAAAGAAATGAGCAAAAACTAATCAGCACAGACTGAAACATAGCAGAATTCCAGAGATTTCACCCATTTTTTGGAGGACAATGCAGTCTTCTGCAGGCATACAGTGAGTGGATAAAGCACCACACACAGCCCTTTGGCAGCACAAGCCAGTTCTTGACTATCAGCCATCAAACAGCAAAGCCTTAGGAACTCCCTCCCACACCATTAGACTTGGCTCTGAGCTATGGAAAGTGACCAAACCACATTGCCAATAATCACAGTCTGCAGATGCAAGATACTGGATATTGTTGGGATGCCTGTAATGAACTTAGGCACTTTCAACAACAGATTGTGGCAGAATCCAGTGAAGCTCTTCTTCCAGTGAACTCACATGGCTCTTCCCCAGTTCACAGAAGTCAGAGTGAAAGACTTAAACGGCTACTGTGATACAATGATTTCCCAAAGTCTCAGTACTGCATAAATCTGGACTGCCTTAACTGCACTCTGCAGACATCAAAAGGAAATTACTCTCCATTACTAAATCCAGGGAGACAGGGCAGTTTTAGGAGTCAAAACACTAAAGGATCATTTAAGAGAGAATATTTTAAACAAAAAAAAAAAAAGGAAAAAAATCAAACCAAACTACAGAACAAAACAACAACCCAAAATCAACCAAACACAAACCAGGATACAATCCAGCATTTCTCTAACAAGGAGAAACTTATTAAAGGTTCTACAGCTACACCTGGTCAGGAATGTGATCACCTTTCCAACTGCTGTCCAGCCTTTGCAAATCCTCAGTACAGGCACGACATACTGTTTGGCTGGATTCCAAAATTACCTGAATTGTGGTGGCCTGTCTTTCCCTGAGACTTTGGAAGTGGGTGGTGGTAGATTATCAGAGTGGGGAAAAACTTACAGAGTTTCAGTACTTAAGGTACTTCAATCTGTAGACAGATTCTGGCAGCTAGGGCTCCTTGCCAGACACAAAGTCATTCCAAGTACACCTGTGAGGACAAAGCAGCAGCCAGCATTACCTTGTCATTCAGGAGTGGTTTGATCTCTGTCAGCTGAACATCCTGAAGCTCATCCATTGTGCTGGAAGTAGAGCCAATTAATCCTCAAAGCAACAAATAGGGATTCTGAAACAAAGGTGTATTGTTAGAAACAGCATTACAATATATGCTAATCAAAGAATGCTTAGATTTTCTGTTAGACTTGGCTGTGCTTCAAATTAAGCCTGCAATAAGCTGGCTCTTGACGCAACACAAAACACCTGTACGTGCAGAAGGCAAACTCTGCTCTCTGTGTCAGCCTGGTTACTCCTTGCCCTGCCCACTTAAAACTGCCCCTGAAAGCTCAGGCCTTTTAAATGAGAAACTGCATCTATTTCCATGCATTGGTGGTATTTCAGCCCTGGCATGTCTGGAAATGAACTGGAAATTACTTGATCAGCAGAGTGAAAAACTGTTTAGCATGCAGTAACACTGACTTCCCATACTGTGCCCTACATACCCAAACCCTGCCACCAAAGGCAAGGCTGCATTGTATCCCTGAGACATACAGCCAAGACCACATCCATACACAGGAGACTGAGGTGTGGAGATCCACGCTCCTTGCTGGCAGGACATAAGAGACTCCAGAACTCAGGGAAGCCCTTGCTGTATAAGGTGAGATATAAAAATGGCCCTAGATAGTGCTGGTCCAGTGGAACATGTGCAGACAACTCTGCTAGCTTGGCAGCCCAAACCATCATTTGATCAAATGGTACAGAGTCAGAAAAGGAAAGAAAAAAATGTAATCAACAGTATAAGAAGCTGCCATATGTCTGTGGTAAATTGCTGCTGCCACAGAGCCAGAGGACAAATCTTTTGAGTATAAATACAGCAAGATGGAGGAACAATGTGGCTGAGTTTACAACACATTTAATTTTTATTCTAGGCACTCTAGCTGTGTTTACCTGCCCAGGTGCACCATTTACTGTCAATACAAGCACATCCATGAAGTGCACAAAGTCTAGAGAAGGGGCGACACATTTTGTAACCATGCACTACATTGTTTATCATTTATTATATGAGAAAAATAAAAACCTAGTAGGGGTTCAAAGCAAGGATTATCAAATGCATTTATCTCATCAACTTTGATTTAATACTTGGTCTCCAGATGCAACTACAGTGCACATAATAAACAACATTGAAACCACTCTGAAAGTAATCTGATGTTTATCTTCCTGGTCCTCTATTGCTCCAAATGCTGTCTCATGGGAAGGGAGGTCTCTAGAGCAAGCTGTTGTTAGCCATAACATGCACTATGTGCTGCTCCTTCTTTAAAGCAAGCTGGGTAGTAACAAAAAAGGGCTGCTGATTTAGGTGCTGAGAATTACATGAAATTTCCTTGAGACAGAAGAGACAACCTTCCTTAACAACAGCTGGGTTCAAACAGCTGTGAAATCCTCTGCAGGGAAGTTCACAGAAGAGTAAGAGACTTGCTCTGCAATAAGTCAGCAGCACAGTCAGCCTGGGAAGCTCCACAGCTCATCATAACACATTCACACCCAGAAATAAGAGCTACGAAGGATCCTTCCAGTGGGAGCCAAATACTGAGGTAAGCCAGGAAGTCACTGAGAAATGCTCAACTGGGAGCAAAATCATACAGAAAGATTAAACCTGCACAGCCTCAGATAGTGGATTCTTTTCTATTCACCTATCTATATCTATTCACCTATCTTGTAAAGTTTTTTGAAGGAAAAGGCACAGGGGGTCCCCATCACTGTTTGCAAGTAGCTTTTTTAGCTTGCAGAAGCAGCTCTTCCTAATCCACTCACTAGTGAGCTCTCCAGAAAATGGCTGACACAGCCTCAGGACTTCATTTTAATCTGGTCAGAGGATATTCCATTGGCAGATGCATGTACTTTTCTCTTCCCAAGGTTTTAGCAAGGTCAGTGTGATTGCCCTAGATGAAATTTGTGTAATTTGTCATTACAGCATAAAATCTACTAGTTCTATATGACTATTTGCCACAACTTCACCTGAGCACACTGCTATGCTAACAGCATGTGTTTTGGTTTGAAACATGGCAAACAGGGCCATTTGAGCAAAAAAGACCACAAAAAATTCACAAAAGAGGATGCTTTGTAGTAGAGAGACCTTTGTAGAGCACATCTCCAAGTGCAGAGGCAAAGGAAAGGCTGGGCTTTTGGTGAGCTGGGCTATCCTCTGTTCCAACTGTTAGAAAAATTGTTATCAGTTGTCGCTCAAGGACACACAGAGAAACTTTTACACAGAAAAGCTAATTAGTGCTCAAAGCTACACAAAGGAATTATTACTGCTTAAGATAGTGTGAAGGCCTAGATAAAGCTATGCAAACGCTGCCCAATCAATATATTTTCCAAATGTGATAACCACATGTACTGCACATGACAGCAACCTGAAGAAGACTAAATACTTCAGCCTCAACGACCATCAAAGGGTTAAAAGGACCCCAAGCAACAGGAGGGGCAGGCACATTACCAAAGATAACCAGAGAGGAGGGAAGAAGAAGTTTTGCCAAACAAAAGCCTGAACTGTATAGAAGCTGTGCTCTAACCTGCACTCTGTGTGTGCTGATTGGTGGAGCAGACTCCCCGGCTGCCCAGCGCTGTCTAATTACCCCTGCTTACTTAATAAATTAGAACTTGCATTTACCCAAATTGGCTCTGGGGTGAATTTATTTATAACACAACCATGCTAAAGACTCCTTGTAAAATCTCTGCAGACTTGTCTGCCCAAGAAACAGTTTTCTCTCTCCATTCCTCCTGTTATTTAAAGAGACAAATGTGTCATTTCATAAGCTGAAAGCAAGTTTAAAATACCACAACAAAGCACCATAAATATTCATAACACTCAAAAGATTTTTGTAAAAGACAGGCCACAGGCAAAGCAAAAGGTTTGCCTGAAACAATCCATGTATAAATCATAATTTTTCTATAAACGGCCCAGTACCACCTGCTTTACAAGTATTCCTCTTGCCTCTATATGTTACTATAAATACCCTCAAATCCCCTAACTGAAACTATCCATCCCTTTCCAAAGTTTCCTAAAGGCTAAAGTAGATTCTGTGCTCTTTGAAAACCAGTAAGACAAGACTACGAGAGAGTTCATTAAGACAAGAACCTAGGAAAGATGGGGTGAATCATTAAGCATGGAGACTAGAATCAGGGTAGACAACAGAAGGCTACAAAAAAATCCAAGGCAGTCAAGCCTCAGAAAGAAACCATATACCTAAAAGTAAGATCTTAAATCCACGTTTGTGTGTTTAAGACAAGGCTGCTCTCAATTTACATCGTTTCAGTATGCAAAGAAAGAAACTGGAGTAAAATTCAGCAAGTCAAGAGCATGAGTACTACAGGCCTGGACCCACCAAGTGTGAACAGCAGTATCTGTAAGTTCTGAGGCTTTGCTTCTTGGCCAGTGAAGCTCTGACACAACTGCTTCCTGCAGGGTTAGGAGCTGCAAGAATTGCAACTTGAATGCAAATCTGTTTTCTTATGAAGGTACAATCTCTCTACACTATTTAGGAACTCAGTGCAACAAAATCTTGCATTCAGAGGCTAAAAATTCTTGGGTTTTCACCTCGATTAGACTGCAGCTTATAATTTGTTACCTCCATAGCCACTTAGATTCTTGCTTTGTGTGTTAACCACACTGAGGCAAAATTACACTCATAAGTTGTCAAGCTATGCTACAAAACATTTAAATGTACCTAAACATATGCTCTCTCATTTGGCAGACAACAGAGGCAAGATGAAGAAGCTCCTCTCTAGGAACTCACAGCCACGACAATCTGGGTAAGGTTCCTGAGAACGACCCCCTGACAAGCCAGCTACATCTTAAATGATGGAAAGCAGAAGTGTTGCTCCCACTTTGCTTCCCAGGCAAAGGAAGATGGGAGCAAACCCACAGTTTGCAACCCATGCCAGAACCAAAGTACATTACCCGTGGTCTGCAGGTTTGCTGCTCAGGTATTTATTTCTTCAGCCATGTGTGCTGTGTAGCTCTTCACTGCAACTTCTCCCTTTCTTGAAAAGGGGATTCCTACTTCCTGTGCCTCCTGTGCTGCTCTCCCACCGATGGGAAAACCAGCTGCCTGGCAGGGCTCCTCAGCCTGGTCAGGCAGACCACAGTCTCGGCATCTAGATCACAGATAATTTTCATTTAGGGGCCTTGAGACCCTTGGGCATTCCTGTTCTGTTGCTCCTCTGCCCTCTGCAAGCCTCTGGACAGCAGTGTGCTTCCCAAAACCCACACAGGCTATTTCCATAATTTTTATTTTCTATATTAAAATGCTGGCTGACATGGTAAACTTCCAGAGAAACAGGCAAAGGACCCAAATTCAGTCTCAAAATATTTTCCAAGGCTACTCACTTTGCATTCCAGCTCATATATTTTTGGGAATGTGCCACACGGTGCTTCACCTCCAATACAAACTGTGTGCCTACAGAAAGAAACTGTGTTCTGCTTCACCAATGCAGTCCCAGCTTCTGCTGTTGCCAAAATGATTTTTGATTTTTATTTCCTTCATATATATTCGTAGCTCTGTAGACTTTTGTTGCATGGTTACATAGTTCCTAGCAAACTCCAGTACTTTTCCCTACCCTGACAGGCAGAAAGACAAAACATATTCCAGAGGTTCCAAGCCCTGGGGGCCCAAGGCTAGGCTCTCTTGAAGCCAATGTTGAAATCAGCTCTTTGAGACACATTTTCACAACCAAAGATTTAGTTCTTTCCTAAGGTGGAGTGGGAGGGAGGGAGAGGGTAAGAATTCAGAAAAGGGTATAACCAGGGAGGAATTACCTCGTCACTTGTGTTTCTAACTGGGGATTTTTGTCAATTATGCTAATTCACTAAACTTACAAAACTGTATTCACCCTTTGCGGGGTGGGCATTTTTCCATGTCTGCCCCTGGAGGCTCCCAATAAAGACCAGCCATTATACTACCTCCTATCCCAATATTGTCTTGAAAGTGCGCTGTTTTATCTCTAGCTCTTTAAGGCATCACTGCACTTGAGCAAAGCAATAGCAGCTTCCTAGTCCACCATGATTTTACATCCCTGAAACCCTAATGAGCTACACTAAGGACAGAAATGTCAGCTGGTACATATCATTTCTAAGGTGTTTAAACAAGACCTACATTTAACAATGGTTTTATAAGGAAAAGGTCTGTGCCCACATTTCCATGAATTCTGAATGAATCCAATTTTAACTAAAAGCAGTGTCATACTGCCATGGGTGTTAGCTCAGCAAGCAGGACATTGTACCTATCAATCACCTGAATTAACAGGCATCAACAATAGGGCTGATCAAACAAGAATGCTGTAAAAGTCTTTAAAGTGTTTTACATTACGTGGACCAGTGCCCATGAAAACACTGAACTACGCTGAGCTCCCCTATACAGGACAGTCCAAAAAGTTTTAAGAGTGGGGACACCCCGGATATAAACTGGAATGAGAAATTTCTCTGATGAAAATGGTGCAAATTACTGTCTTGAAAGAGTCTCTTCTGATCATGGTATCTCTTTCAAACAGCATTTCTCTTCCCCCCAAGGCAAATAAATAAGCAGTGACTGTTACCACTAGTCATGTTACATGATGTTCTATGTCTTTTCCTGTCCAGTGCATCACTCTAAAGCAACATCTGTGTTACCCAGTGTCAGAGCTCACACAGCTCAGACTAAACCACAGAGCCCTCCTGGCCAGTTTCATGGTGAAGGATATGCTCAAATGGATCTGTTCCAAGACGCTTTCACCTCTACTGAGTCATCTACTTCCACTAATCCTGTACTTCAGGAGGTCCCATCCAGGCACTGGTGAGGGCTCTTGAAGATTTTGGCTAGACAGACGCTTTTCCAAAACAAAACACAAGTAGCTCTTCATCAGCACTGTCACCATCAAGGCATCCACAGCATCTTCTCCTCCTGCCCTCTCCTCCCTGTCCTGTGTCCCCATCCTTCAGCACTCACTGTGTGCAGCTGGCCTCAGCTGCTCCCCAGCACACACCCACCCTGACACATCAGGCCACTGGAAAACGCTGTCTTCAGCAGGAGCATGCACATAAGCAGCTTATGATGAAATCTGATTGCTTTCCACTGGATCCTTCCATTTCCTCCAGTTTTATTTTCAAGCTTTTTTCTGCTTCATTTCAGACATGCTTCCTACTAACTCTGTTTTCACACTTTAAGTGAAAAAATATTAAATTAAATGTGAATTCATATTGCATTGAGCAAAGTAAAGTGTTCCAGAGCAAGGTGAATTGGAAACCTGTTTAAATGAGATTTGAACAATGGTTTTTATCATTAAATACCACATTTCAATTTACTGAAGTTTAATGTTGATTTTGCATTTTATTTATCTTATTGAAAAAGCTGCATTTTCATCGGTTACTGAACATTAAATTGCAGTGATTCAAGGCCAGGTTAGATGGCACTTGGAACAACCTGGTCCAGTGGAAGATGAAGCTTTAAGGGCCCTTTCAACTCAAACCATTCCATAATATAATCACTACACCAAACTGAGCCTTCTTGCTGTCTGTGAGGAATCACTATTTAAGTTATTGTACAGCTAAACAAAGAATTAGTCAGACCTCAGTTTTTATATTTTCTAATGCAATTTTGATTGATATTTTTTTAGTTCATTTATATGGGGGGCTACTGGGACAGAAGAAAAATCTTTAAATAAGAAAAAATTTGTAGAGTAACTTGCATCTAAACTTTGTGTTCACTCAAATATATAAACTGTACAATCTAAACCAAACAGTAACATATTCACTGGTGAAGGTGATCTCTTAGCATGTACAGTGGGATATATATATATATAAAAAAAAATATATATCTATACAAATATATGCGTACTCTGGATAAACCAAACTTAAAAATCATCACAGACATCTGCAAACTTCAGGAAGAACAAATAGTTCTGCTCCTCTGCAGCTAAGAAGACACAAATGTTTCTGGTTCAGCTCATTCAGGTAAAGAAGAGCCTTTCATTGTGCTGGGTATGTATTTACATCTTAATCACTTCCAGTGTCTTTGCAGAGCAACTCCAAGCTTTTCTTCTTAAGTCAAACTTCAAAAAATGGATTTTGGCCATCAGAAATACTATACTTTCAGGCAAAAGCTGATCAAACACTTCAACAGCTCCAAGTTATCCACCACAGTGGACATGGGAGAGTCTGTAAGTTTTATCATAGAAAATACATACTGTTCAATATTAAATATTGATGGTAAATGAGAATATCAAAGTACACAGAAAACAGATCTAAGTCTCAGGATACAGTTTCACTATCTTAATCTGAACTACTGCAGACTGCTTGCAAAAGGGGAATTCACAGGACTGACACAAATTTTAAGAACATATTGTATGAAAAACAAATTGCTAAAATAAGATTTTTATTATATGCTTTTTGGCCCTTCCTCTTCATTAATGAAATATTCCTCTTATGCATGTAGTACTGCTCCTTGTGCTTCCCAGAAAAGGCTCTTTCATTTTGGCCCAACCTGTGTCATTGAAGGACAATCACTACTCAAATATCAGTGCCATTACTTCAGACCCATTTCAAGTGCCACACAGCTGTCCCTTCCATCATTTCCAGTTTGTGAATTTGCCTCCAAGCAGAAAACAAGATCCTTGTGTGTGTCAGGCCAAAACATCTCTCCTGAGGGAGCTGGCCAGGAGAGGTAACTCCACTTAGCACAGTTAAAACCAGTAATGGATACAGGACAGCCAATTCAGGACCAATTGAGGAGATAATTTCACTACTCATTTAATACAATTGTGAGTTTCTGCCAAGGGATGCACCTGTCCACCCTCCCTCCCCAGACAGAAGTTCCTTCTCTTCTTCCCTCACACCAGGCTGCTGATTATGCAGTGATATGGCAAATCAGATCCCCTTACCCTCTCCCTAAGTGTTTTTTCCTGGACTACCTTTCACTCGGATCAGTGGGCTCAATAATGAAAAGGCTCCTTGTGTGCCATCTTTTTTCTAAATCTGTCAAGCATCTCGATTTGAGGTTGGATTTTAAGAAACCAGGTGTCTGGGTAGTGTTAGCTCTTCAGCTGAATCAGGGAGCAGATAATGTGCATGTTCAGGACACTGCCAGATAGTATGCAGGGGCCTGCACTTAGCTACAGGGTATGATAAATCTAATCCATCTAGATAGAGTGTATACAGAACATAGGACAGAACTCTAATTTTGCTAATTTGAGTTGCCTTGTTGTAGGGTATTATTTCAGGACATATAGAGGAACTAGAGTTTCACATCACAGCCTCTGAAAGAAAATCCAGACCCTTAAACTCTCCTTTGCTCTATCCCCTGGCAGCCAGGACCCAAACCTGGCCTTGGGGAATATCTGGCATGCTTGACTGCAACATGAGCAAGTGTAATACACACTTTTTGTCAGGCTAACTTTCTGCTGGTTTAGTGAGCTGAAGGAGCCTATCAGACAGTCACATAAACATCAGAATCAACCCATGTAATGAGGACCAGACATGGCAGGGACCTCTGGAACTGCCTGCAAATCCCGCAGTCTACGCTGAGGACTAAGTTAAGGTAAGCTTCTATCAAAATAGCTTTTGCTTGCAATATCTATCAGGTAAAAGCAGTAACTTCTTTTTTCCTCACCCAAACTTCTCCATGCCAAAGTCCATGGATTAGATGAACTCAGGGTTTAGTCTTTATTAAGAAATAACAGAGCAAGTTAAGGTGTTTCCTGTCAAATTCAGCTTTGTACATTTGGGATATGGCAAACATTCACAAGCTCAAGACAGTTTCACATCATATATCTTACGATGGAAATCCATGATCCCAAGGGCAATTGTCAACTAGGACACACAGCTATTGTAAACAGACCCCTGAAGATGTTTAAACACAAGGATTTTACTTCTTTCAAAACTAACTGAATATCTCAATACAACTGATTTAGTTCCAATACTCTGGTCGTGAATAAAGCTGAACCATCTCATGGTTCTCATGTTTAACCCCTCCATGTTTAGAAAGACTTGGTTACAGCAGATCAATTCCTGATTTCATTCCCTAGAAATCAGCATGAGGATGTACCACACCAAAGCAACACTGAAGGAAAAAGCTGACTACACCAAAGTCTAAAACGAATTCTTAAATTAAAAATTAAGAGGTAGTTTCTCAGAAGCCTCCTCACAGCGCCTTTTGCAGATAAGGACAGCACAGCAGGACATGGGACAAGGTTTCTGTTAATGAGACCTGGATGCAATTGCAAAACCATGCAGGCTGGAAGAGATTTCTGGAGGAGAGATTTCTTTCCGAGCAAGAGTAATTTCAAAGCTGAATCCAGCTAAATCTGTAAGGGCCTTACAGATTTGAAAATCTCTAAGGATGTAGATTCTAGCATTACATACCACTCTCATAGCAAAAGTAGTTTCCTTATATCCAAGGGAATTTCCCTTGCTGCAAGTGATATAAACAATGAGATTTTTAACCTGAAAACATCACAGGTCAGAATAAAAAGAAAAATGAAAATAAACAGATTGGAACTATTTAAAAATTCCCTTTCTAAAACTGTTCTATAATGAATAAGGAGTCAACCCAGATACATTAAAGTTATAGCTGGAGCAGAAATTCATCTCTTGGTACATTTTTCAGGGCAGATGTTAATATATCAAAATAACAGACTTAACAGTAAATTGATTGGCAACTCTGAAAAAATATTTTCAATATTTTCCAGAAAACGAACACGTAAAGAACTGCTCAAGATCTGATACTGCATCATCCAGTCTGATTCAGTTCATGAGCAAATGTCTAGGATACAGCAAAAGAAGAGCACTTGACAATAATTCCCTTTTGCCTGTACACCCATGGTCTCTCCCAGGTCCTGTACAAGCTTCTTCCCCAGAGCACTGAAACACTGCTGCTCCTTATGAACACAGAAGTTATTTATTCTCTGTTTGTGCTGCAGAAAAACAGTAAGGCAGCCTCACCCATGGAATCTTGGTGCCTTCTCTCCTTACCTGAGTAACAAAAATTATCAAGAGCTTGACCTATTATATACAGAATACTCTTTCATCCCACTATTACAAAAAAAACCAAAACCAAGACATGCAATATAACGTAATACACTCCAGAGATTTTATCAAATACTAACTCTTTCTGACAGCCCACTTGAACAGCTGTGAGCAGTCACAACTCCCAGTGCCCACATGCACTGTCCAGAGAAGGAACTTTCCAATGCCCCTGGCAAACAGCAAGTATTAGAACACCTCAACCCTAGAAAAGCATGACAATACCTTCTCTAAAAACAGGCTGGCTTGCCAACACTCATCTGAAGAGAAATTATCCATAAGTACTTGGGGTAGTATTTCCTTTCCATAACATTTCTTGTGCATTTCTCCCATATTAACCTATAAGCAGAATTTAAGCTGATGCAGGGATCTCAGACATAAAATTAAAGCTCTAGTTAATTCTGTGTTGATTTTATTCACTCCAACTCTTTTTTCCTCCCTTTCCAAGCTTCACTGCCATGTCCTTCTAGAAAATGTCCACTATTGCAATGTTATAGTTGTGGTATCTAAAAAAATCCTCAGAAAATATTTAAAATGTTCTGAAGAAGGGTAGTCATACCACAAGACGTAAGAAAGACAGTGCTAGTCAGGTAAGTACACTCAGATGTCAAATCCAATTGTAAAGATATAATATGAAATTAAGCCAGCAAAGCTTGGATATTCTTTTGAGCCTCATCCATAACAATTTCAGCTAATGAGTTTTAGCTGACTAGAGGAGAGGTCTGAGAGCACAGGACATTTAGTTATCTGTGAAACGTCTGTAACACCATTACTCTGGATCATAATAACACTTTCAAAGTCAAATACTAGTAACTCAGCACCTCTAGAGTCCAATTCAGTCTCCAGCACAGCCGTGCCCTGCTCAGGAGCAAGGTGTCCCCAGGGAGACACAAGGTCCTTGAGATCACATGTTCACACAAATGACATAAGGGGTTAGCTCAGCAATACCAGCAGACTCCACCACTCCACTCCCCACTCTTTCAAACTCCAAATATCTCAAGGATTTGCAGATTAAGGTCATAGCTTTTATTTAATAAACTGGAAATAATGCTTCTGTGACCAGATGCCCTTCTGCAGGTCAGGAGAGATGCTAAAACCCATCTCAAAAGCACAGTTCACTTGAGTAGTTTATGAGTTTGAGTTCGTGAAGTTTGTCATTACAATTCAGTAAAGAAATGTTTAGCAAGGTGCTAAATCAGCCTAAAATGGCAAGAAATTAATTCTGTCAATAAATATGCAAACACAACAAAGCACAGGTAACAAACCACAAATAATACTACCCATACACTGAAACCAGATCCAGTTTCCATGAATCCAAAACCACTTGTTCTTGCGGAGCAATCCTAAAATAACACTACTGCAACTGGTTGGTATTTTAATGTCATATTACTTCTGTAGTAGATGCAGCTGGAACGACCACCACAGCATAAGAAAATGACCCCATCCCAGCTAATGGTTAGACAAAGAGGGTATATTAGGTCTTGCTGTCACAGAAGTTTTAATACTCCAATCACAGCCTGAAAACACCAGCCACAAGGAGAAGCTGTATGTCTTGAGCTGCAGGAACTGTGTTTGACTTGACCAGGTATTTCTACTATAATATTTTGTTGAGAAGTTGCACTGATTTTCCCACTGAAAATTGATTAGAGGGGCCATTTTAGTCTGCCAGGCTGCATATACCTACTCCACCATTCAAAAGGATTTCTCTTACGAACAGAGCTCTGGAGCTAAGCTTACAAAGCTCCATGAACAGCGTTCTGATGAAGTGTTAACTGCAGAATAAATCAGCTTAAATCCAGGGAATTGTTCCAACAGATTAAAAACTCGATGCCAAAAGAGAAAGGAGGAGGTCCTGCTCCCACTTTAGAAATATCTCACTTGGTTTTGAGCCTGCCACCCACTACTTCCATTTAGTGGTCTTACTCCTGTCATCAGAGACAGTGTAATGGGCTCACATACATGCCATGCTGCTAAGACTGTGCTTCCTTCAAATCCTCTTCAAAGACATCTGTTTGAAACTGAAGAGCTTTGATCTATTTAGTACTCTTTACAAGGAACTCATTGCACACCTTTGATCATTCACATCAGCCTTTTCAAAATCTCTCCCAGATTCACTGGGTCTTTGAGAGCAGTGGAACTCATGCAGCACTCACAAAACAGGTGCACTGTGAGCTTACACACCACTGTTTCCCAGTTTGATCACTCTTATTTTTCCACAAGCATCTAACCTACAATTTGCTTTTCTAAACAATGAGATAATATTTTGATAGAGCTGCCTATTACAACCCCCAGTTCTGCCTCTGACTGGAAAAGTAATTCAGAGTTCAACACTGTACACATACAGTGGGGGCTCTTCTCCAGCTGCATGACTTCACTCTGCTGAATTTAAAATGCTACTTTATCATTTAGTGCCACGGGAATTTTTTCATGTTTCCTCAAAGCTAACTATGATAATGTATGTTTTTTGATACAAATTAATGTCACTTGTCTTCAGCTTCTTTTTCTAACTATGACTTCTCTGTGCTTTTGGCTTCCACATCATTCTCTGGCAACAGTTAATATTGTGAAAACACTGTATAAAATAAACCTTACATCTGTCTGATTTGTAGCTATATTTTTATTGGCTGTCCTAACAGTCCTCATGGTCTCAGAAATGCAGGTTATTCTTCGCTCACCTCCTGCACCAGTCACCCTTTCATAAAACTTTATTACTTCCCCTGGTCCTCCCAGGGGCTTCTTTCCAAGGTGCAACGTCCTAAACCATTTAATGTTTCTTTCTCTCTTCTAATTCCATGTCTTTGCTCTCTCATAACCTCTCTCTCTCTCTTTTCTAGCTCTCTTATACTCAAGAGTTTGCCAAATTATGCTGCTAATGAGCTCCAGCATTGATTATTCAGATGATTTTACTGCTTTAGAGGACTTTCACACTTCCTCAGGGAGATATATCAGTTTCTTTCTAGAAGCGTGCATTAATGCTGCCACAAACCTTCATAAAAGTGCATGCAACCTTTGACATAATGCCCTACTTCCCCCACCACTCCTAGAGTTGAGAATTTCATTAAAAATATTTTATTACATAATTTTAAAATCTAAGATGCTCATGTGCTTTGCTCTTGACCTCAAGTTGACTTCAACTTTGATTTTTTTTTAATTAGCCCTTTTATGTACATTTGTATATGAGCTACAAAGCTGCAAAGAGAAAAAGTGTTCATCCACTGCAGAGAAGTCCTACACTCCTTGTTCAAGAGCTTATATGAAACACAGGATGCAGAGGGAATCATCAAAGGCTTAGGCATTCATTTCTCTTCAAAACAATGGCTTGATCTGGTTTAGTTGAGTAAGTTCATTATGATCTCTTTCTAGGCTGTAGTCTTGGTCTTCTTGGACCCCTCAGGCAATGCTTCTTATGTCAATATTACTCAATACAGTGAAGTCAGAGATCAGTTTTTTTGATCTACCTGAACCTCCTGTGTAGCACAGGAACACAAATGTTTCTCTACAATTCTTTCACCAAATCACACCTTCAGATTAAGCAGTCTTATTTCTCCTGGGATCTTCTGAGTCAGCATGGGATAACTTTCTGAGTGGGAAAGCCCTGCCTGGACTAACAAGCAGCTGAAAGCAGAACACAGAGGGGGGGCACAAGTGGTGAATTTTCTCAGGGAGGGAGACTGCAAGGAGCCTTTTGCAGCACTCTACTACAACACTGTACTCATGAAGTCTGGAAGAAGGGACAAGGAGTAGGGTGAAAGTCTCCTTAGGATACAAGCTATCCTGAGAGTAAAGAGAAAGTCTGGCTGAAGATTGGCAGAAAAACCCGCTGAGAGTAATAATGGAGAAATAAAGTAACAGATTAAGTTCAGTACAAGTAAAGTTGCAGCCTGAAGATAAATGGTTCTTGCTTCACATATAGATCGGTGTGCTCCAAACTGATCAGTAACATTCAGAAAATCTTGCTGGAGTCACAACAGATTGATTAAAGGATCAGTCCCAAGTTATTCAACACATGAAAAAATAATGTTAGAAAATTATTAGTAATAAAACCACCATATAAAATATAGAATGGCTGCATCTTAAATCCTGGATGTAGTGTCAGCTCCTTCGTTTCATGAGAACATAATGGAAAGGAAAATATTTTTTAAAAGGAAGCAAGGTTCGAAAATACAAATGAGGAATAATCAGTCAGGCTAGGGTTCTTCTGCCTGGAAACAGAGATTGCTGCAGTGACATACAACAGAAACCTGTAAAATTATCAGCTGAATGGAGAAGGTAAATTGACATCAGTTCTTCACTGTGTCCACACAACAGCTAAGAGATAGGAAATGAAGCCAGAAGCTGTCAAGTTCAAAACAAAACAAATAGAGGTAGCCAGCATTTACAAGGTGATTCTGTGCTCTGGAAAATCTCCTCTGGGATGTGGCAGTGCCTTACATTTAAGTGGATAGGAGACATGGGCTAGTTCACAGAATAAAAATGCATTAACTGTGAACAAAATAAAGGCAAACAACATCTACCTCTTGACATGCTACAAATGACAAGTGACAAGAGGGCCATCAGGCAAAGGTTTATATTATACATCCTGACCTTATGTTCTTCTCTTTTTGGTCACTGCTAGAAAAGAACACTGTTCTTACATGACAAAAATCAATTATGTCTCTGGTACTCCTCAGACCTTCTGAACTCACTCAGCTTACTTATCTGGCAAAAGCTGATCCTCTGGGGAGATGAGAACACAGAGGGGCTGGATTATTCAGCAAACTGAACTGGATCAGGAAAATCTTCAGTAAATGCTGAAGGTGGTCCAACAGAGAGCAAGGACATGACCAGCCCTTCTGCATGGCAGCCAGTCTTTAGATGAGTTTAAGGTGTAACATAGTGCTTCATCACCAAAACAGAGATCAAAAGGAAGCAGCTGATTGCCTATCTCCTCTGCTCAAACACTAAAGTCAAAGCCACAATTCCAGCCCTTGTGGGAGGAAAAAGAAGCGCCGTTTTACATCTTTAGTCAATCTGGTAACTACAAAAACAGTCTGGTTTATACATGATCACATAGTAAAGGTTATTTTAAAATTGAATATTACATTTATAACCTCTCCTGGTTTTTTATTGTCTAAAATAAGGAAAACTCATTTGGGGAACTAGACCCATTGTATATACAGAAATGCATTCAAGCCTGGAAAGGACAACAGCCAAATGAAAACATAGCTATTCCTTCCATGCTTCCCACAGCACCCATTGGATTATTGCAATAAATGATGCTATACCAGTCACAGAATACAGTGGAATATGATCAGACAGTAAATTGTGAGTGATCAAGAAGATCATTAAAAATCCAGCAAATTCTATTTATAATTCAGAATTTACAAGAACAGAACTAAAAACCAAGTGAGGTTATTGAAGTCTCTCACCAATGCTGCTTTGCACAGCAGTAGGCACAGTCACCCAACCCTTTCCACAGCAGGACCAAATCACAGCTGCTCTGCTTAATAACTGACCTGACCAGACAGAACACTGAGAATTCCAAGGGAAAAGCAACACAGAATTTTATTATTCCCCACAAACCACATTCACATAAACACTCACATAAGACACCTATCAGGAACACAGTCCTCAACGTTACACAGGGAAACTACCAAACCTCTCCTCTACTCCTGGAATCATCACAGGTTAAACCAGGCCATAATATTCACAGACTCAAACAGCCTGAGCTAGGCCTGCACAGTGCCCAACATGGGCTTAAGCAGCAGAGATGTATTTATGGTATGCAAGAGACAGCTGACACAATGAGCACAAGATAAGCCCTGTTCAGAGAGGGTTATGGTGTTAGCACTGCCTGCAGAAACAGAACTCAGGGTTTGCCTTCACCATTTTGGAGGGAGAAACTAAGCTACCGTTTGAGAGAATAGCAATGAAGTAATTAAAAATTAAAACCCCTAGTCTCTTCTTACACATAAACAACGCCCCCAAGAATTTAAAGCTGAATTTATTTCTCTTTTGTTTATTTTTGTCCTTAAACTATACTATGATTATAATTTTTTGTGCTTCTTACTGAAATATCTATATATTACTACTTTGCTGTAATGCTTACCTTGAGCATAAAACAGAGAAATGTTTAAAAAAGAAGTCTCAGAAGTACCTTTTAAAAGATTTTCTAGTATACCTTTAAGGAATCTAAATACTTGTACATAATAAGGCCCCTGAAATCTAAAGGTATCACTACACTCACACTTTCCAATGAAAAACACTGAGGACTGTGTATGACCCATGTGAAATAAGAGCTGCAAACGGAAACACTGGAAGGTTTCTGAAGGTTATCTGAAATTAGAAAAATCCAAACCAAACATGTTTATTCATTTCAATTAATTTTTAACCTCAGATACAGAATGAGTAGCTAGGAATATAGCGACAGATTTCAATAATGCTGCATACAGTAGCTGTATAATTTTAATTGTATACTATTGTTTCATTTCCATTGTGTAACATTTCCAGCTTCTACCTTTGCAAACATCTTGATACAAGTCAAATATAAGGTACATGAAACTGCTGCCCTAAGACACAGTGCTTTGTGCACCACACAAGGCTCAAAATCCCAAAAAAATAATTGCAATTGGAACTGTAATTGTCCATTTTGAGCCCCCTCAACAATCCCCAGTCCAGTGGCCAATAATCCAGATGAATCCTACTGATCACCCTGCCTCTTCAGGACTCTACCCCAACTCACTGCCTTGGACATCTGGTAAACTCTGCTCACCTAGCCCAAGGAAATTATTGTGCTAGAAAACCTTCATGTTGATTTTAAATTAACATGACTTTAATTTAATTAAGCAAAATTTTAAATGCAGAAAGGACTTTACACCACCTTTCTGCATTTTCCCACAAACTGATATACTGCTACTAAACCTGGTTTGCCAGGCTCCGTATCATTTGGAAGAACGCTGTTTCTACAGACAAGGCAAAGCAGAAGCCAAAGCAATGAGCTTCCAAGTCCTCTGGACATGGGAGACTCAGAAGCATGCCTGACACACATAGCAGAAGCAGTTTCTTCATAAAGTGCCCTGGGTTGAGAGGGACCTTAAAGCTCCCCCAGTTCCACCCCCCTGCAATGAGCAGGGATACCTTCCACCAGACCAGGCTGCTCCAAGCCCTGTCTACTTGCATTCCATTCTTCCCCACTTGTAAACCCCATCTTCTCATCCCCTCAGTATTCAAGCACAAAAATTCATATTTCCCAGACGCAATCCCCTGCTCCTTAGCAGACAGTTCCTGTTCTCTGGAGCAAACAGGCATATGACCAAGTCACAACCTCACAGCGATTCATGCTGTGACTGCATCTCATCATGACACCATCGCGCACCAGCTCCAACGCTCCTGGACCTGCGATCCACCAAAGAGCGGTGCAGACTCCAGGCTCATCCACCAGCAATGCAACACCCGGAGGCAGCGCCACGAGCCCCAGGGAGCCGGGCCACGGCTCACAGCCTCACTCGCTTGTTCTGTAATACCCCATCCTCTGTACTGTCGTGTATAACGATGCTCTTTCAGCTAGTAGAAGCCTCTGATTTCGAGACAATGTTTGGAATTACTCCTTGTGACTTACACTAAATACAAAATATTTATTAAAAAGAAAAAAGAGACATGATGGTTCAAGTCAACGAAAATCTTTAAAAGCTGTTCCCATTCATACGCCGACAAGGCTGGGCCGAATTAAAAATAAACACCCAGTTTGTGTCGTCCGAAGTAAATAATACAAAAGAGAATTCTGAGATCTGAACACCAGAAATAAAAGCTGTAAATGAGAGAAACCAGAACGCCTGACGCACTCCCGTCCGTTATTTACAGGAAAAAAAACATCTCTGCAATAACCTCGGGCACTTCCGAGGCGTTTCCCCCACTCCCAGCGCAGCCCAGTGTGACGAGGACCCATTTCCCATTGCCAGCGGGGGGAGCGGGTCTCTGGGCTGGCGCCTCACAGCGGAGCCGGGCTGCGCTGTGCCCCCTCAGCGGCGCGTCTGGCCGGGGGCCGGCGGCGGCCCCGCCGCCCCTCGCGGCGGAATCACCCCCCTGCCCCGGGCCGCGGCGCGGCGGGA
>VWYI01035462.1:0-58073 GCA_013399455.1 Anthoscopus minutus
ATGAGTAAATGTAATATAAATTAATTTAATAATAAATAATATAAATATAAATAATAATAATAAATGTAATAAAAAAAGGAGATGGTAGGCATTATTATTTAATAGTAACTTGTTGTGCTTGTTGGTTTAAGTCCTTTAATATCAGCAGTTTATGACAATTAGGTGTACAACGGTGACAATTTAGTCCCTGTAGAACTGTGTTGCACAGAAAGTATCAAACAGGCTGAAGAATCCCAACATATTCTCTAAGGTTAAAGCAGCAGATGCATCTGCTCTGTTAATATCAGATTAATTCGTTAATAAATGTAGTTTGAAATGAAGGAATTAAAAAAAACTCTACATGTACAGTAAACTTTCACATAAATCTTTGGGGTATAGATTTCTTAAAGGGAAAGAAAAACTTATTAGTAAGTAACCTTTACTCATCAAAGCATCCTCAGGAATAATCATAATGTGATTTGACCAGATTTTTCACGTATCTGGAGTATTTAATTATGAATGTATTTTTAGAAGCAGAAACATGCAATTATTTCTTTAATGATAAAGAAAATGAAAAGCTCTGCAAACTGTGATAGGGAGGGAGGAGTGACTTTCATAGTCTAAAATCCCATGCATTGGTGAAGTAACAGGGCAAAACTAAAGAGAAGGGTGGTTTAAAGCTATCTTTGGTGCATCTTCTTGATAAGACAAATCTAATTTACTTTTCTGAAAAGCACTGTCTGTCTCAGCATTATTAACTCCAGCCACTGAAATATATGACATCTCTGTCCTAATAATGCACAAATTGATAACATCTCCTCCATGTGGGTGCTCTGTGCCAAATCTCTAGTGTGTGCTTTTAGTAGATTGATACAATAAGTCACAGCAGTAAAAAGATCTAAAGAGTAGATTTTTTTTTCTTTCTGGGTTACTCTAGAGCAGTATTTTAAGATGCTTTCTGTAGCTATTTAATGATGGGATTTAGGAATCCCATTTCCACTGCCCATGTTAAAATTGTTGCTTATAGATAAATTCAAACCCATGTTGTGATCTCTAGTGCTGTCACATCACTAGTGCTGTCACATCAAAGATCCATTTTCTTTGTAAATGTTTGTCAAAAGCAGATGCAATGCTTTCCTCAACTTTGGCGCCTCAACAGAAAGTTTAAGTAGTTACACACCTTCAAGTATTCTTTATTTAAAGATCTTGCTTATGCTGCTCTGCATCTTGGTGGTAGAATTAATCTTTTGACTTCTCACAATGAGGAAAAGATAACTACATAATAGTAGAAGGAAAAATAATTTACCCTGATAGTTCTGAAATTCCAATCTGCCATTATTTTTCCAAGAGGTATAAGCTTTTTGATTGTCTTATTACATCTTATGCAAAACTTGTTTCTTTTCCCTATTGCCGCCTGCAAAAAAAAAGCCCAAAAACCTTGAAACTAAGAACCCACTGGAAGTGGGAATGGTAATTTTCTTTTATATTGGATATATTTCCCAAAAGTAAGGCTCTATGGAAATGTTAACTTGCATGTGAGCTACTCTAAAGAAGCAAGCTGTCATAGGAGGGTTTCTCATGGCAGTGTTTCAGGCTCCATTTAATTCTGGTAGCAGTAGCATTCTTTTCTGACTTTGCTTTCATCTTCAGCATAACTCACTGTACTTAACATTCCAGTTTATCGCTGCCATCTCTGTTTATGGCTCTCAGTATATTTTATTATTATCTTTCCTGCTGACTATTAAATAAAAGGTGTGGGGGGAGGAGAAGGAAAGGATGAGTTGCAGTTTATTGCAGTTTATTTTTGTCACAAGATCTATTTCCCATCTGATATTGTTTTCCAAGTTTGTGCTGTAAATTCTCCCTTAAAGTGCCTTCATGCTTAATTTTTGCTAGAACCCTCTGCAGTGATTGAAGCGTTTGGAGGCCTATATTTTGTGAACTGCTATTTCATTAAGGACAAGGCAAAATGATTTTCTAAAATACTTGTTTCCCGTGCAGTAGTTTTTGTCTCACCAGATGGCAGAGCAGAATTGTTTAACCTGAAGTCCCCCAGCACATAAGAGATATTTAGTCTTGCTGGGTGTCTGTGTCTCTCCATGGGCCCCAGTGAGGCACAGACACTTCCAGGCTATGTTTTTGTGCACCTTTTGCAGGTGGGTGGTGTTGGGTGAGGCAGGTGTCCTTCAGAAGCTGCCAGTGCTGTATTTATCACAGAGCATTCCAGCTGTTCTTTTCAAACTTCAGCCCAAAGGTATTTTTCCACATTTGGCTGGTGACACTGAAAGAACAGTGGTCCCCAAATGCCTGAATCACCTCAGTGTTCTGCTGAATTGAGGACTTTTGTTTCTGAAGCTGCTTCATCCAAATCAATGGCAGAAGGATGAAGTGATTTATAAATCTGTTCCCATGGGGCTTATTAGTGCAGGTTAAGGATTTTAGAAATCTGAGGGAGGAAAATAGCATTTTCCACATGTACCTGTAGACCTTAGCTGGCAGCATATATATCTTCATGCATTTAGGGGACAGCCACAACTGATACAAATATATCTATTTATCCATAAAGAACAATACCATAAACCTGTTACCAGATGATTTTAAAATCTGGCTGTTTGATATGTTAGTGAGCTGTGTGTTTGCCAATTACAAATTGATCCTAAGGTGTGTGCAAACAGCATTTTTGAAGGATTACTTATTTTCAGAAGATGATTGTAGAAGTCATAATAAAGCAGGTCAGTTGTGTTACAGCACAGGTCTCCTGTATAATTCTGTTTTTTTTCTACACAAAAGTATCATATACTGATCATCCCAGCTCTATGTTTGTCAAAAGCTGTGACTGTTGGAAAAGATTGGGCAGTTCTTCAAAAATAAAATGAAAATAGTTGAAATGAAGTAAAACTTGAAGAAGTCGAATTCTACTATAAGAGACAATAATAAGGTGTAAGAATATGGAAAAGAATGTATAATATAGGAGTTCCTGACATTTTGTACTGTTTCTTCACTCCTGCCAGTGTTTGGGAATAAAGTAGTATAAAAATTATTATCCCAAAGGTAATGATTAGTATGCTGTAGATAACATGACATAATTTTGTTAAAAATTCCCTTTAACCTTGAGTCATTTTATGGATATTCTGCTCAGGTTTGAAGATAACCAAAAGCAAGTAGACTACAGAACATTTGTTCATGCACTGAACTGGAGAGAGAATCAAGTCCGTGTTTTCAAGGAGAAAAAGGAGCCCCCCAAGGTAAAACCAGTGTCTGAATATAATTTCTTCAACTTTAACATGACTGTTTTAGCCAACACACACTACAACATTTTTCCATATTTGTGTATTTGTACCTGTTTTCTTCAAGTAATTATTTTTTAATAGGTTTAATAGGGAGGTTTTGAATGAAGCAGAAAAGTCAAACAGGGATGAGAGGGTGCTTAGTAGGTATCACATCTCTGGGACATTTTATAAAAGAAAAAAGAGAAGGGGAAGCAGGTGTATTTATCTATGGACAATGAATACTGCTTCCCCCACAAACATCACTGTCATGTATCAAATGATCTGTTCACTTGCTGAGGTAGCCAGAAAATACTTTAAGCTCCACTGACACATATGCAGAAAATAGCTCTGCATTTTGTAGAACTCCTCAGAAACCTGCATATAACACACCACATCTCTGGTAAGCATGCACAGAGGGAAGAACTGATAGATCAACTTTGTATATTTTCAGCCTGCTACTTAGGGTAAATAAAAATGCAGTATCAACAAACTGCAGAGACTAATCTGATCTTGCCATCTTGTGCTGAGTGGAACATTTTAAAATAGAAGGTCCATAAGGCAATTATGCTGAATTTTAAATACTTTGTAACAGATAAATCCAAAGGCCTTCTGCCAACACATCATTTTGCTGTTTTGGGCTGGCCCATGTGTTGTACAGAATGTGTTTGATTGTCTTCAGACCATTTAGAAGCACAGCATTCCTTTAAATTCAAGTTCACTCATGTCATAGTTTAAACCAGTATTCCTCAGGTACTGTGCTCCTGACTTCTCACTCCTACCTGACTCACCAAGACTTTCTTCTGTAGCATCTCAGACTGTTAGTGGTGTCTAATGAGAGCCCAGGGCTGTTGGTCTGCTCTGCTTTCCATGGTTGATTATTTTTGCTTTGTCTTTGTGATGAAATTTTCTG
This sequence comes from Anthoscopus minutus, assembly GCA_013399455.1. NCBI lineage: Eukaryota > Metazoa > Chordata > Aves > Passeriformes > Paridae > Anthoscopus > Anthoscopus minutus. The sequence goes on from VWYI01035462.1 coordinate 4,159, forward strand.
TCTTGTACAGATAAAATCAAAGCCCTTCCACATGTCTTATACAGCAGTCCTGAGGATCATGGTTTTTATTAGGCTTTGTTGAGGGGGTATTTTTTGTTTTTACAGATGAATTCTCTGCTTAAGTGCTAATTAAATATTTAATATTTTAAGGGAGGTAACTACAAAATGAAAAAAAATCAGAGACAGGAAAAGTTTTAAATCTTGTTCAGCTTTAGAATTCAATTATCATTCTGTGTGTGGCTTACCATGAATTAATAGCAGCATTTTCAGGCTATAGTACCTGTATTTGACAGATAGATTCCAGCAGCAGAGTTGTGCTTATTTAGCTGGCTTTCTTTTTTATTCCTAGTCTTTATCTCATAATTTTGTATATGATTTTTGGTGTTGAGACATAGATGACTTTCAAGAATTTGGCATATTAGCATTTTAATGAAGAAAATAGAGCATTGTTTAATTTAAAAATATCTACAAAAAAGCTAATGATAGAAAATATTTTTAATAAAATATTTTGCAACATTAATAAGAATGTGCATGTTGTAATCTTGTAAGAATATGTGCTATATAAAGACCCAGTTTTTCACATATTTTTCTGGGGAATAGAAGCAGCTCATTCAATCTTATATTGACCAGCTTGTAATGATTCTTGTTTTCATTTTATATACTAAGATATTATCATGGTTTCTAATTTCAGAGGGAAGATATCTGGAACCAGCTACCACGATCCCCTCCTGTGATTGGGATCAAATACCCTCCTCTTCTGGATGATCTGTTTGGCAAGGAAGAATAATTTCATCTGTTCAAGGCACTGATTTAAGATTGGTGCTTCAGTTCTGAAGATTACTTAGAGAGATACGGAAAACATTTCTTGTAAAATAAGAAAACATCAGATATAGGTTTTATTGCATTTAATTGCATTTTTAGTTCCAACAGCGATGTATACTTGGGTGTTTTTGGAACTCTTTCTAAATCAACAGCATTCTGTCATACAAACATAATTAAAACTAGATCCTCTACTCTCTGTCTGGGTGCATGGCGAATTTGCGAGTATTGAGAAATCTTTGAGTCAAACAGTGCAAAATCTGACTGACCCTGCTTTGTTCTGCAAACAAATGTTATTGGATGACCTCTTAAAATTGGGTTGGACAGCGTTAGCACAGTAATGCCATTCCATTCACGTCTCCTCCCTTGCTCTTCAGCTCAGATCTGTGGTTTTGCTCTGTCCCTGTGGTGATGCTCGAGTGCTTTTCGCATCAAAGTTGGTTATTTTGTGGAGGAAATGCCAGCAAGGTTTTTGCACACTATAAAGCTGCTCTGGTATCAGAGATAATTATAGCCTTCCAAAGTGGAAGCAAATGTTTTGCAGGCATGGCACAGAAGCTGTCAGTTCTTGCTTTTTGTTTTAGATGTGACTCAGGCTAGTTCCACCCAGCTTTACTTTACTTGGGTGGGACAGGTCTGAAGAGAAGGGGTTTCAGTGCAATTTCAGTCTGCAACACTCTTATAGCAGAATTGTACTTGTCCTTTGAAAATTCATTGATGCCCTTCTTTTTCTCCATAGTTTAATGTTAGCATTTTGTATCTATTTAAGCTTATGCCAGCTGAAAGCCATGATTAGATCTGGATTTACTTTGTGCTTTCGTGAGAGTAATTACTCCACTCTGAAGAATGGAAGAGCTGAGGTGAAGGTGGAGCTGATTCATCCATGAGATTGTACTGGGGAAGGGGAAGAGATGTGAGCCAGTGCACCTCTTCTGGTGCCTAGGAAGACTTAGAACCCTGTTTTTTCTTTAATCTGAAATTGGTTTTGGAGAGAAATTGTTTGATTTAGAAAGATGAGAATTCAATGTATCTAAATCTCCAAACTGAGGGAAAGACAATAGTAATTTTTTGGAAACATGGAGATCCCCCTTTCAATTATGATTCTATATAGAAACACCTTCCTATACTTTTGCATAATAATGTAAATTAAATTCTCATTCTTTTTCTACCATATGGCAAAATATGAAGCTTTTGACAGTTCTTTGCCTTTGTTTGCAGTGAAAAAGGTCTTGAGACAAGGCATAATCATGTTGCTGCTGCTGAGGAGGGGTAGGAATAAAATGGGTGAGGTGTGTCTGTGTCCAGAGGCTCAAAATGAAAAAGGCAAAAACCTAAAGTGCTCCAAAGTGTAGACAAGACCATGAATTTCCTTTGATCCGAAAGAGGAAAATGGTTCCTTATATGACAAGAAGTATCTGACTACAGGGACAGTGTCAGGATGCAGAACAACAATCTGTGTTTGAAGCCAATTTGGTGAAATCTGGGTATTTTTAAAACATGCCACCAAGACTGAGATTGGTACTAAATGAATGCAGTTTTCCTTGTAAATTTTTAATGTTACCAAGACTTCAGAAGGATTTTTTTAGTTGTGGAAATCTCATAAGGCTGAGGGTTTCCAAGAAAAGGAGACTCTGAACATTGAGAACCTCTCAGGTAGCTTCTAGAAAAGATCAATTCACTTTGGTTTGTTTCTCTTTTATGTGTATGAGACAAAAGAAACATTTTTTAAAGAAAAACTTTAGTTCAAGAAATATAATATTTTATAATTCCATGTGGAAACATGTGCATAGGTCCGTTCAGTCATGGTCTGATATTGTCTGGTCATGGTCAAGAACGGGAACTGCAAACTGGAATCAGTGCAAAGAACAGCTGGAAAGGTGACCTAGAGAATGGAGATAAGAAAGGTGACTGAAGGAGGAGCATGGCTTATTTAGTGTAATAAAATGAAGGCTCAGATTGAATTAATATCCTTTCTCTCTGTAAATACATTGTTGCCAGGCGAGGAAAATTATGTGGTTCAGGTAAGAACATTGGTAGTCTTAAAGAAAAAATGGGTATAATTTGCCATGAATAAATTAAACTTGGACAACAAAAGGTGCTTTCTCACTTCTAAAACAATGAGGGTCTCAAACTGTTTTCCAAGACTGATGTCTTGGAAATTTTAAGGTTGAGATGGGTTCATAATTGATAATTGAGCTGGTTTATAATTGATAATGGTAATTTTAGGAGGTTTACAATATCATTCTGAATTATTAGTCTCACTTCTGGTTTTCCCTTTTTCCCATGCATCTTGCATAACGCTGACAAACATAAAACAATCTCCTAGGAGAGGGCAGACATGGCCTGAAAAACATTTTCATTGCTTGTCACTGTGGTCATTGTGTGTCATACGCTGTCGTCTGACCTGCAATAAACAGTTTTCACCAGGTTTTCTCTCTTACAAGCAGCAGAAGAAGCAGCCCTCTTACAAGGGCTTCCAGAATGGAAAGGCTTGGCCAATGAGCAGCCCAATAATCCTCTTTGTATAATGTGACTTACAGCATATGCTGCCCAGAATATTTCAGCCTCTCCTCTAATCCTGCCACCAGCTTCTTCTCTCTTTTCACATTGCTGATGAGGGGCCTGAATGAAGACAATACCTCAGGGTTATGTTTCAAGATGGCAGGAGGCCACGGCTTTAAAGCATGCACGGCACAGAGGGGAAGGCAGCCCCACAGTTGCCATTAATCTCAGCCCTGGATCTCTGCAGGGCAGCCAAGGGTATCTCCTTTCCACAAGTGTCTGTGCTGGCCCGGCAGGAGCTGAGGGATTCACGTTACAGCCCCGGCTCCGCGTCCCCTGGCTGGGCCCTGCTGCGTGCTCAGTGTTAATGTTTGCTTCCTCAGCCTGGCATTTGGGAAGAAGAGGCTCCAAGTTCTCTGGAATAGCTGCTGCTGCTTCTGCTGGCAGGTTGGCTCAGAGTGTCTGGGCTGTCACCTGCAGTTGGGTCCCCTCAGACATGGGCAGCCACGCTGCTGTGGGTAAAAAAATGGACGTTCTTCACCAGGCAAGTATTTTCTTCATCATACAGCCAGCTACTGTATTTTTCAAGGCAGAGCCATTTGCACCAGCATCAGACAGATGTTCATCTGTATAAATGAAAGGATAAAATTTGTCCTGCATTTGCTCCTCGTGCTGGTGTGAGTTCATCCTACTTCATGGAAAAAGTTTGGCTTTTCAGCTCATTTGGCTCCTGTGTCTGCTCTCTTTGTTTTGTCCTTTTAGCCCAGGAGACATCACTGCCTCCCAAAGGCAAACTTGCTGTGGGAAAGCTGCAGGGATCCTAATTCCTCAATAACCAAATTACTGGATTTTTTCAGTCATTTGACTGCATTCAGAGCACAGCAGTCCATGTATCAGTAGCAGTAATTCACCAGGTGTGTGCTTGCTGCGCCCTTCTAAGTGTTCCTGTGGTTTGAGACATGGAAGTAGTAGAAGAATTTTCCAGTTTTTAACATTTTGTAGTTCAGTGTCATGGAAGGAAACATTAGTTCTTTAAGCAATAATGTCTTGTACTCTCAGTAACTGAACTATTGCATGTTTACTTGCAGAATTTCTTTCTCTTCAAGGCTGTTTAACCATCAAGCTACAGTGCAATGAGAAAGACAGAATAGTAGCCTGTTTGTGAAGAATTTACAATATCAGGAGGAAAAAAGTACCACAATCTGAGCCCAGTTAGATTTTTAAAATTATTTTTAGGTTTAAGAAGGCAGTATAGATAACATTTGAGAGAAAACTACCTGGAAAGAGAACTTTTTAAAAGTTACTGTTTGCTCTAAATAAGTTTCTTCTTGAAGTTTGTTTGGAGGAGTGACTCAGACCCAGTCAAAAGCAGCACTCCTGATCTCAGCAATGGTCAAAGAAAACCAGAGAGAGGTGGGGGAAAGTCCATGTCCCTGCCAGTTTCCAGTGTAAAACTTGGAAGCATAACAAAGATTAGGAAGTTAATATAGCTATAATATATTAAAATTATGGATTGATTAAATGAACTCTTCCTCTGCATATTTCTCTGGTGATTTCTGAATCTGGAAGTTTCTTCTGGTATGTATTACACACAAATGAACCAGCTATCCTCATCTGCCCTTCATCCCAGCCATCTGTCCTCTCTGCTCTCCTTTTTCATCAGGATAGTTTCATATTTAGAACTACGAACAAAGAAAAGTGAAGGAGCTGATTCACAAACCTGCCTGAAAACTGATGCAGATCCCTGGCAAGCAGCATGGTGGGATGATCTGTAACAGCACAAAATTCACTGTAGCACCTGACAGCACTCCCATTTCCAAAGCAAATCTGTCAGGATGGCATTGCCTTGGAAGACAGGAGGAAACCTTTGCAGAGCTGCTGTGCTGCAGGTGGGACAAGGCCACCTCCTAACTGGAATGTGTCTGGGCGATGTCCCCTGCTCTCAGATGTCAGCAGTGCAGGTGTCTGCACCTGCACTTGCTCTCTGGATCCCGTGCTGCTGATGGAAGGGTGATTAGCACCTCTAGGGAGTGACCAGCCCACAGGAATATTTAGAGGATGCCCGATATCCCTGTCCATCCCTCTGCACTGATGGGACTGGAAATAACCAGCTAAATGTAGATGTTTGCGTTGCTGCTGGGGGAGATGATCCCACCCCTGGTGTCCACTGGCATTGTGAGAGGAGCTCTGGGGCCAGGCAGGGTGACCTTGGCTGCTCTCTGCCCATGGGCAGGTTGTGGCTGTGGTGTAGGACGGGCCAGATCTGGAGAGTCTGGGCTGAGCTGGGTGGAATGGGCAGAGTCCATGAGACCAGGAATCCATGCTGAATGTGCACAGGATCCCTGCCCTGGGATATTCTGGAGCTCGGGATGAGCAGATTCAGCCCTGCGTTTATCAGGTAGACCTGACTGTGCTTGCACTTGACTCTGCCTGGTGGGTCTTGCTCAAACTTCAGCTGGGTAAACAGCTGGGTTGACAAATGGCACTATGACTTCTTTTGTGAGAACTCTGAGAATCCAATTTAGCAAAGTATTTAAGCGTGTGCATAAGGCTGTCCTGTTTGTTCAAAGCCACCTGAATGTGTGCAGGCAGTTTGCTACAGCCTGGCACTGCTCTGCTGGACATGCTTTCCTACAAAGAATCCCTAACCTGAGGCATTTAGGAATTAAATCATTGTAAAACCACCCCCCCACCCCACCTCCCCCCTAAACCATATAAGGAGGTAGCAGTGAAAGGAGGTGATAGAGAACTGTCTGGACATGTTTATAGGCTATATATTGTGTGTTGTTATTGTGGTTCTTCTACAATATAAGCTAGCAATCAGCAATTAAATTTCCATTATGGGATCATGCTGGAAATGGAGACAAACTGTAAGTGTGTAACTGTTTTAAACCTTTCTTTTAACTAACTCAAATACTACAGTACTTTTATAATTCAGAGATAATATTCCCATTAGTAGAGTTTACAACTCAATAAACAGCTCCCACAAGTTCATAAAAGCCAAAACTGTAAACACCAGGACTATTAATGCAATAGAAGTTCTGTGCCTCCCTCTTCTCTTGGTGGTCTGGATAGAGCAAAGGGAAATGCTATCACAGAAAAAAAACCCCAACATTTATTTTGGCTGTATAAATATAAATGTATTGTTTTAAAACCCATCTGGAAATTGCCTCTCCTCCCCATGTCCCAGGTGGTCTGGCAACAGTGATGCATTCTGCTTTTGTCTGCAGGCAAGGGCAGGAGCTCCTGTTGGAAATTATTTACATGAAGGGACTGCATGTGAAAGCCTGGTGGTATCCTCACCCTGCCTCTCCCTTGGGAGAAATAGGAACAAAATCTTCTCTAGAGTTGGGTTTCAGTGTACTTTTCAATTATTATTGTTTTTACATTTATTACTGTTTTAAAGGAAAATCCTCACTGAACTGCCTAGAGTTCACAGTTTTTTAATCTCCCTGCTGCTGGCATTTTTTTTTCTTTTTGACATCTAAATGAATTTTAGGGAAGTGCATCTGTTTGCGTGGACATTAATACAAGCAGAGTTTTTGTAGCTGGTGGTCTTGCTCTGGTGCTGAAGGACATTTCTTCCTGTTTTGTTAAAATCATATTGCTCAAGTTCATCAAATACGGGACTTTTTTTTTTCTCACTCCATCTCGGTTCAAGTGGTTGTGAAAAGCTGGAGGAACACACAGAGCCACTGCTTCCGCACTCCCTCTCCCAGTAGGTAACTCCCCCTGGGATGGAACACACCGTTTTCACCTGTTGCCATTGCACCAGCTCTCCTGTTCTTGCCACTCTTGTGAGAATTTGTTTCCAGAGTAAGCATCTCAAGTGACTGCTGGGATTTGTGTCCATCACCTCGCTGCTGCTGAATTCCTGACCTGTATGCCTATGAAGGGGTTTGGCTGTCAGGACCCCGGGAAAGCTCAAACAAGGCAGAAACTCAGACATTTTTTTCTGCAGAATCCTGGTAAAGAGTGAGCAAATGGTCTCAGGCTTCCTGGCATTCCCATTTCACTAGCCTTGCTGAAATTTCAAGTTTCCATAACAATGGTATCAAACAGAGAGGGCTCTCTGTCGGGAATGTGCCTGTCACTTCCTCTCACCCCACACAGAACATTCTCTAGAAAAGTTTCAGGGCCTCGCAGCAGGTTCAGAGATGCCCCTTTTGACTCCCTGTTGGCCCCTTTTGACTCCCTGTCATCAGGCATGGAATGAAGACAACACAAGGCCCGAAGCAAATCAAATATGTGAATTAGAAAGACTCAGCATTCTAATGAAGCAAAATTCCTTTTTGAAGGCAAACAATCATGAAGGACCTGACCCGTCACTCCTGAGGCCCCAACAGTTTCACCATTGATTTCTGTGAGATGGGGAAACAGGGTTTCCTGTGGGAACAGGGTTTGTCTTTGCTTTCCAGGAAAGGGTGATTGCTTTTCTGCATTCCTGCCCTTGCACACAAAACCCCTGACTTGTTACAGGAAAGCCCACATGCTTCAGCTGCAACAGCCAGGTCCCAGGACTGGGTCAGATCCTGGCATATCCCTCGAAATTCAGTATTACAGATGTTTAGGTGTGGGGGTTTGTGACAGATGCACTGCTCCCCTTAACCAAACTAGTGGTCAGTCCAAAGCAGGCAAAGGCCTAAGCCAGAGCTGGGCCAAGAACTTCTCCAGCTCCAACCTGTCCTCTGAAAACCCACAAGGGAGCAGGGTTGGAAGCTTGTCCTTTGAAGCCTGCAGGTGACCATGGGTCTCCCGTGTGCAGCTCAGGAGCTGATGGGGAACTGTTTTCCCAAAGCAAGCCCAGCAGCTGTAGGATTGCCTCCTCACCAAGGGGAGGCTTCAGCTCCCCTTGATCTTTCTTTTCCCTCCTGGGTTGCTCCTCTCAGTGGCAAAAACCTCCCCCTTTCTGTGGGTAAGAGGCCACGCTGCCTTTCCTGGAGGTGAGTGCACAGTCCTCCTCCTGCTTCATCAGCTGAGGCTTTCAGGTACTCTGGGCCTGTTGAGCCCTGCCCTGCAAAGCCCCAGGCCAAGCTTTTCCTGGCACATGGCACTGGTGGTGCATGGAGAGCTATGGAAAGCACAAATGGCATGAGCATTTACACCTGGCAAGCAGTGGGAAGAGCTGCACCACTGATGTGTGGATGCTGATGAACTCTCCCCTCCCCTCATAATCTTTTTATAAAATTGTACCATTGGTGGCATTTGAGGCATCTCTGGCTCAGTGTGTCAAAGGCTTTTCCTCTTTCAGGAGCTATAAATCATAGTGCAAGAGACTTTTTTTTTAGTTTAATACATGCTAGTGATGCTAAGCATGCATCAACTAAAGAAAGCAGTTGGCCACCTCTGGGGAGAATTTTCAGAATGTTTAAGGTCCAAAAGCTGGACCCCAATTTGATAGAGCAGGAGGTTTTCAGCACAGGTGAACAAAAATTATTTTCAGGATGATACAGTATAATCTTGGGAGTATAACTAATAAATAATGTACCATTTCCAATAGATTTAATGTGTGATGTCATAGCAGCCTTTCATCTGTGTGCCTAAATATTCAAACTATCCTTGAGTAAAATGGTCACCGTCTTTGTGAAGGGTAATAATGCAGGATTCAGCATAAAAAGTTTTTCTTGTTCTGGACTATGTCTTTTAAAATATGTCTTTTAAAATGATGGTAGTAAATAGAAGAGAGGTGAATTTATCAGGAAAGTAATGGGACTGTTGCCTCTTCCCTCCTCCTGCTTGCATCACTCACTGTATCTGCTACAGGTGATGCAGGGAAAATGGGGACCTCTGAGTGCCAGGAAAGCAAGGGTGGGTTGCAGCAGGACATGTTGTTTCCAAGAGTAGTTTTTAGGAATGATGAGCAAGGAGGAGCCTGGGAAGGACTGGCTGCACAGAGATGGTTACAGCTGGATGAGTAAGCCTTGAATCACCCTCTGGGAACTCATGGCCACTGCTTCGAGAAAATCAGATGGCCAAAGGTGACTCATTAGACAGCATGGGCTGGAATTGCACTGATGTAGTGGTGAGAAGGATCAGGAATGGAAAGTGAAAGAGGCAATCAACAGTTTTTTAAACAATACTGAAATTAAGTTGGGTTGGTTTTTTTTTTATTTGCATGAGGTTGCTATTCTCCCTGAACCTCTGTTCACAGCTGTTGCTGTTCCTTATCCAGAGTAGTTTTCAGCATAACACCACATTATGAGTGGGCACTGGCTGGTGTGACCAAGGAAGGCTCAGTCTCTGCCAGGCTCCACTTGCCATTCAAGTGGTAAAGGTTTCAGTCTGGGTTTTTTTAGATTTTGTGAGTGTGATGCTGTCGTGTTGGCCTGGTGGAAACACTGCTGCACACAGTTGCTAGGGAAACATCTTCAAGTTCATTTTTCTTTGAGTTTTGTCATTCAACTCACAGCATTGCTGTAATTATTCTTTTAAAAGTGGGATGTGGGAGCCATGAAGGGGTGCCAGTCACTGATGTAAGAGCTGGCATTGACCAAACACTCTGGCTTGAATCTCACCAAGGGTCTCAGGGTCAGCAGAGAGGTTTCTGCAGGTGCTGGAGGGGTGTGGGAAGCAACGCAGCTTCAACATGAATTTGAATAATGTGTTGAGAAACCCCTCCAATTATGCCTGAAGCAATGAGTCATGTTCAAGCTTATATGGGTGAGATGTTTGGCTAGACTTTGTATTCACATTTCAGTAGCCTTTTCTTCTGACAGTGATGCCCCTTGTCTTGTTAATGAGTCTGTTAGCACTGTAGTGGTGGGCAGTGTAATGAAAGGAAATGTGACAGGATTTATTGACACAATGGACAAAACTGATCAGAAAATTCTCCTCTAAAGAGGAAAGGAAATGACAAGACTTTTTCAATTATTCTACTTTGAGTGTTATTAAAATCACCCCTCATTAGATGCCACAGAGGTGGTGATGGATGTTGTAAACACAAACCTTTGCAGAAGAAGAGGCCTCTCAAAATAGGTGCATCTCCCAATCATTTGTATGTCTAAACTACCTTGAAAAGATAATCAGGCACAAAATCACTCATCCCTCTGTGGCGACAGAGCTGGGGACTAATTTTCTGATGGACAGTTCTAGGAATTGCTTTGTGAGCAGAGGCAAAGCAGAGTTTATAGAAAAAAAATCAGCTACACTTTTGTCATCACCCCTCTGTAATGCCTGTTTGTCAGCAAAGCTGCTCCCCCAGCCTCGTTGTCTCTGCACACACACAGCAGGAGTTTGGTTGTGAGCAGCAGGTTCTGCCCTGGAAGTACAGCCAACAGGTCAGGAAGGGATGCTGAGCTGTGAGATGAAGTGGCACATCTGAGATCAGCACAGCAACCCAAGGCAAGCTCCTGACCCTCTGCAGCCCTAAACAGCTCCTCCTCCAGTGTTGCAATCTTTACCTTGTTCCTTTTGGGTCTACAGCTCAGGTAATGTCTTCAAGGGCTGGCTGCCCTTCCCCAGGACTTGCCAGCTGAACCAGCTGGGCTCTTCCATGGGTTTTGTGTTCCCTGGGGGCCCAGTGACCTGCACTGGATGCAGAGAGGGGACACAAGGAAGGCCCCCACATCTCCCAGGGCTGTGCAGGAGGGTGACAAATGCTGGGCCACCAGCAGCTCCTGGCAGGCTTGACCACTTCTCCTGCTCCTGTCCTTGGTATCCTGCACAGCCACAGGCTGCCAAGCCCAGGGAGGCTTTTTTGGAGTGAGGTGGGATCCTGGGCTTTGGGAGAGGAGAAGAATGATCCCATACCAGCTCTCTCATCCCCCACCCCTGCTTTGATGGAAAGCTGGGTCAGTGTTGTTTTTGTTTCTGCTTCTTTCTCCCTTGCCAAAGAAATCATTGTGACTAACTCCTCATCATATGTGTTCAACACAGTTTCTGGGATCAGGTCCTCCTCACAAAAACAAAAATAATCCCTCTTGTTTCTCCTCCCAGCTATCCTGTAACATACATAAGTGTTCAAGGAAGCCAGGAATGCGTTTTAATTCAAATCATTATTAATAAGTTCAGGAGCTATGAGTTTTCCTCTCTTCATTCAAAATGAATTATGGCTTGGAGAAAAATATATCCATCTTACAAAGTTTTAATCCAAAGGGACACCTCTTAATTAAATTAACCAGCAAAAAGGAAATACTTGTAATAAGGGTGCAAGATAAATATTTGTATCATGCACATTCTAATTTATCACAGCCTTAAAAGAGTCCATAAGGTTTGTTTTTCTTCACTGAAATGTGATGCATTCAGATATCATTCTCATTTATAAATTAGTGTGTGTCACATGGGACACCCCCTCATGGGTTGGGGTAGTGGCCTGCCAGTGATATATTGCAGCTGGGAGAGCTGAGAAGTGAAGACGAGTATTCCTCAAACTCAGGCCCTAAATTTAACATTACCCAGAGACAAACAGAGCCCTGAACTGACTCAGGGCTAGAGGCAAAGCTGCACAGCCCTGATGTGTTATCTCGTGGGATTGATTGCACAGTGCAGTAGTGCTGCCAGTTTTGAGGGAGCGAGGGGAAAGCACCTACACTTCCTCCATTAATCTGCTTTAACTTACCTGGGTGGTACCATGGTAATACTCACTGAAGCCCTGGGTGGGCAAAATATTTAAGTGGGAGCCTATTTTTTAGGCAGCTGATAGTCTGCATTTCACAGGCAGTGCTCTCGTATTTGTAGTTGTGTTCATGATTAAATATTTGATGCCTTCACTGCTAGAGGTAGCTTCTACATATTTGGGTTTTACTTAGCAGTTTTCAGGAAAAAAACCCCCAAACCACAACTTCTGTACATATGCATTTGTTTGTACATTTATCCTCTCTAATATCTGCATGGATGCTCATGGAGTATTTTGCATACTCACACATGTGCTCAGGTGTACAGGACACACAGACACATCAAATATAGACTTTCATATTTTTACCCAATGTTATACATCTGACTACATTTTAAAAGGATGCAAATTTCTGGTTTGCAAAACTGGGAATAATCAGGCTGAAGGAAAAAATGATAAAATGTCAATTAATAAGCACAATTATTCCAGGAACTGAGTGTGCACAGGGAAAGGTCTGATTTAGACTAGACTACACTAGACTGGACTGGACTAATTTCAGTGGGAAGGCACCTACAAAGATCTTCTAGACCAACTGCCTGGCCACCTCAGGATTGACCAAAAGTGAAATCATATTGTTAAGGGCATTGTCCAAATGTCCCTTGGACACCAACAGGCTTGGGGCATCAACCACTGCACCAATATATCTGACATTTTAGAGGCAGGACAACACTTGCATTTCCCAGTGTAGGAGGACTCTAATCATGAACTTAGATCACAGCATTAATTGCAGATGCCAAACAATGTGACAGTGTCTGGATGTTCTGTTGGTGTCTTGTGTTTGACCCATGAGAGATTACAGGAGTGAAAATTATCAATACAAAATTGGAATTTACGCATTTTGTGATAATCAATGCTTTATTCAAGGAGAAAGGAAAGCTTTCTAAGTATTTTAATTGTGGATATACTTTGGCCCAGTTCATAGAAGAAGCTGCAATTTTTACACAAAAATTAGCATGGATGACTGAACTTGTCTATAGGGAATATTGCCCTTTTAATTATTAATTAAACCTCACATTTTAACATTCTATTCCAGATATAATAACTATAACTAGAAATAATTCAAGAACTAACCTAAGTACTGCAAACTAATGTGCTGACCTTCTATAGCAGTCAGGGAATTGAAAATTCCATCACATATTAGAACTGGCAGACATGGATGGATCCTGTGTGCATGAGAGAGATGGTAGGAAGAAAGAAATGTTGCTTTCATTGGGGAGATCCAGGCTTTTCAAATCTGTTGACAGGCTTTGCAGAGGTCAGTGAGGATGTGCCTCAGCAAGGCATCACTGATAAAGCACATCCAGCTTTCAAAAAATGGCATTTTGCCCCTGTGGGGAGCCAAACGGGACAATAAAGGGTCGAAGCTTTCTCATGGAGCTGCTCCAGTGGAGAAAACAGCTCAGATGTGTGCAGTACCCTCCAATAGGTCAATCAAATGTCTGTGAGACAGGATAAGCAGTGAGTTAATCACATTTGTGGATGGTGCAGAGCTCTTCAGGACTGCCAAAGGCAAAGAATTGCAGGAGGATCTCAGGCACTCCCAGTTGAGTGACTGGGAGATCAAATGCCTGTAGAAAGCCAGCACTGGGAAGAGCAAAGTAATGAAACAGCGGGCAAGTGACAAAATGACCACTGCTCAGCCAGCAGCTGGCAGCCAGTACCCTGCTGCCTTTTAGAAAAGAATTTGGAATATTGATGGAAAATTCTCTGAAAGCACAATTCTGATACTCAGCATCAGAAAGAAAAAAAATGGTTAAATAAAGTACTGGATACTACCAGGAGAGGAAGTTGTCATATGGATCATAAGCCCAAGCCATGCCATGCTTCAACCAACCTAAAATGGTATGGGGGGAGCCAGAGGTAGAGAGAGAATTAAAACAAGAACAAGGAGGCTGTGACCAAGTTTGCACGAGAGGGGTGATGAAACAGCTTATGAAAAAGGCCTGTTCAGGGAAAAGAAGCTTATTCAGTGTTTCTTTTAATGTAAGAACAAAGACTGTCCCAAGGACATGACCAGGTTTAAAAAGAGGGTGAGGATTTTCTGATTTCACAGTGTAGCTCCTTGTGCCAAGGCCCTCACCACAAGATTCTGCAAAGGCTGAGAGGGCAGAGGGGCTCCAAATTAGATTCAGAGAGGACCAGGCTGTGGGTGACTGTCAGACAGTATTCCTGCCCCAGGTCAGGAATCCCAATGATCATGGAGTGGTGGGAACACAGCAAGGACACCAGGAAAAGCCCCATGGCACTGGTCCTGTTTCCTTTTTGCTGTGTTCTGAGCATCTGCTACCAGCCACGGTAAGAAACAGGATCCAGGGTTGGACCAACCCTTGTTCTGACCTGACAGAGCAGCTCTTGTGTTCCTCTGTCTCACAAAGAAGTACAGATGTGCTGTGCTGATTTCTGAATAAAGTAAAATAAAATAAAATACAATAAAATAGTCTAACTCTAAATAAACAGAATGTTCTCCTTGAACTTAAAAAACAAAACAACAAAAAGCCCCAAAATAAAACCAAGGCAATGTTTATACTGGGAAATGTGCATTTTTTTCTTCCTGGATAACTCAAAAACAGCTGTAGGGGTTTTATTCAGACTCCCCCTCTCCAAAGTTCACTTTTAGGTTGAGACAAATGTTTTCAGTGCCAAAGAAGACATTTGAAGAAGACAGTAATTGAGGGAAAGCAGAGTTAAGATGCAAATGGAGTTCTGCTGCAACCTTAACCAGAAATCTCGTGATTTACAGTCATCTTGCTAACATTTGCTTATCTTCAAGGAGAGAAGGGCTCTGGTTCAGTGGAAGCTGTGTTTTACCAGGAGGATAAACAATGGTCTTAATGACTAGCCAGCATTTCCCAACGTTGTCTCGTGAAGATTTCAGGAAAAGTCTCCTCAGAATAATGCTCTCAATGCTAGGACAGGGAGATTTGAAAGAGAGCATCAGACCTGATAGCACTTAAGCAGTGCTGGGACAGGCCCTGAACATGTCACAAGAACCTAAGAAAATCTGGAACTAATCTTGGTGGCAGGCCCAGTGGGGGATTTTGCCTTCAGTAAAGACAGGATTGCCCAACACTTCCCATTACAATCTCTTGCTTATGCTTTCTCATAACATTGGCAAGCTTTAGCTCTTCAGGCTAGTATTATGTATGCTGGATATCTTTCCCTAGCTTAGAAATTTGGGAAAATGTCAGTGCAAATGGCAGCTTCTGAGGAGGAGGGGACAAAGGAAGCAGAAATAGGGGTTTACAGCACACCTGCCAGCTTGTTCCTGTAAAAGTTCTGATGTCCCTGTGGAGGTGTGGCAGTGACTTGAAACCTGGGGAGAGTTTTCTTGCTGTCACCACAAAAACTAGTTGCCACTTATATATGTGATCCTCTGAAATCCAATTTTTACATACTCAGAGATGAGTAGAGAGGCTGCCAATGCATCAGCAGAACTGGCAATGCTTATATCCCATTACCACCATCCCTGGCTGGTGGGCACTGTGCTAGAGAAGAGGAATTATCCTGAGCAGTGTTTTGTGGGGTAGGATAAACTGTGTGTTCTTGGTTTGGCTGCTCCCCTTGCAGGTGACTGGAAGGTGATTTTGTAGGAGCAACAGTGGTGTGATTTCAGGCCCTGCTGCAAGAGGGAGTGATGGAACAGAATGTGCAGCCTTGGCAAGGCTGGATTTCAAGGACAAGATCCCAGAACTTCAAAAAATCCCAGCACTCTTCCATCTTCCAGGTGGGGTCAGCCTGGTTTCTCAGTGTCAGAGGCAAGATTGTGTGTTAGCAGGAATGGTCCTCCCCCTCTGAGGGGAGATGAGAAATGACCAAGGGTGATAAGTACCAAAAAGCTGTTGACATGCATTCAGGACTCAGGGAGAGAACGTAGGAAATTTGCGTTTCCTGTTCTGCCAGAGACACATTTGATGAAACAGCTATAATATATATGTGCAGAAGGTTTGAATGAAGGGTCATTATATGTTAAATTAACTGTATTACAAGAACATTAAAGAAAACAAGAACAGGAGAAACTCTTCAATCCATGAGAGGATTTGTGTGATGCCTCAGAAAAAACAGATCTTCGTGTTAGCAGGAGGCCTATCATTCTTGCAGGGTCATTGGAAGAGACCCAGGGCCTTTTGCACTCTGCATGTGCAGCATAAAATAGCTTTGCATTTGCTTGATCCTTTCCATTATATTATACAACCTTGAAGAAAGAAAAGCAAGCATCGAATTTGTGATTTATGGCTTGGTATTTACTTGCTGTATCCGGGTGCGAGACCTAGTCCAAGAAACAGAAAGAGACCGTGAGCCCAGAAGGAAAAACACACGCTTAAGGACTAAATGTATTTTTCTTGGAGCGCAGTCCCAGCGAGCTCTGCTTGGAAAGCCGACCGCCTGCTCACCCTGCGAGGGTTTCCAAGTTCAGCTTCCACGCTGAAATCTCTCTCTCTCTCTCTCTCTCAACACTCTTTGCAGACCTTAACCCCCATCCTCACTGCTCCTTGTGGAGGAGGTCCCTGCACCCCTCTGCTGGGCTGAGAAGACCTCTTTTTAATAAATTAACGCAGTGTGATGGGATGCGGGAGCATCTGGTGCTCCCAGAGCTGATTTATTTCTGCAGGAGCACACAAAGCATTGAGTGATAAATTATTGGGAGCCCGTGGGCCCTTGGAGAACGGGGCTGTGATGAATGGTGAGCAGTTGGCATCCCACATAACCCTGGGTCCCAGAGGGCTACCTAGGGAGAGGGTAAGGGGAAAGAAAAGGCCAAAGCCTTTGAAGGATACAGCTGTTGGGAAAGTCTTCCTTTCAGTGAGACATTGCTTTTATTTTTGACACCTTTTTCAGTGGTGGGAAATGGGGTTAGGAATCCTTTGGGGATAAACAGTAACCACTAAACCCATATTACCTGCAGCCTGGTCTGATACAGGACAACAGTGAAGCTGAGTATTGATCTCCCTAAATGAATTTTTCATCAAGAACATCAGGGGCTCATTTAAAAGATGTTGCAGTTACCAGGGCTGTCTTTTGCAGCTTCCAAGGCAGAGAAATCCACAGTCTGTGTCTCACCAGCCAAAGAGGCCACAATGTTCTTGTTTGGTATGGAAAACAGAATTATTTTGGAGTCAGTGTTTAAAGACACAAGAACGAAGGCCAGATAATGTAAACACTACCTGATTGCCCTGCTTGTGTGGCACTTTCACAAGGAGCAGTGGAAAAACCACTAAGAAATACCTTTCCTTAATGATCCTGGATATTGTGTTCACTGGGAAAAATTCCCCAGGCGTGGGGAGGTGGTGACTGGGATCACTGCAGGGGACAGCTGGGTGGCACTGGGGCAGGAAATCACTCCCTGTGCCTCCATCCCACCACTTGGGAGCTGGGTGCAGAAAAAGCAACACTGATCATGCAAGACCAGCTGGCAGAATGTTTGTTGTACATGAGGTTGTGAGAGCAGCCTTTTCCAAGCCTGTACGTATCATGAGCTTAACTACACCCTCTGAAGCAAAATACACCCATATCTGGCATGCAGGGGTGTGAGAGTTAAAATGAGCCTTGTGCCCAGAAATGAGAGGATTGATCCAGAAAAAGAGCTGGACACTGACCACCCCTGCCTGACTCCAACCTTTCACACTGGACTTCCCTTCAGGTGGGCACGAAGGAACCTGCTCATGGACACCTGGAGCATCTTTCTGCAAGCACTTTGAAAATCTTACGCTGCTTCAGCTGTCATACTTTCTGAGTTATCTGTATTTTAGATGACAGACAGGTTATATCCCACACTCACCTGGCCATTAGTGGTAACTTCACTTTGGTTCGAAAATTTTTATTTTTGCTGCCACAGAAGCCATCAAATGCTAAATCTTCCTGCCTGCTTCTGCTTCAGACAGCTCCGATTTCACATGAATTTGGGGCAGTTTTTCACATGCACAGCTACAACAGTGAGAAAAAATAAAATTGAGTACAACATTTTGGTGTTTGTTTTCCCTTGTTTACATCTGCAGCTGCTCACAAGTGACAGAATGTTGGCAGATGAAATTTAGCTTTGACTGTCCTAC
Organism: Anthoscopus minutus; assembly: GCA_013399455.1. NCBI lineage: Eukaryota > Metazoa > Chordata > Aves > Passeriformes > Paridae > Anthoscopus > Anthoscopus minutus. Next base: position 22,138 of record VWYI01035462.1, read on the forward strand.
CCTGAGTCATTGGGTATGCTGTGGAGTCTGAAGCAGACAAACTTTTACAACTCCTCTGGAGGGCTTCAAAGCCCAGGCTGCCTCCAGTACTTTATCTATTTCAATTTACAGCATTGGCAGTATTTTACTGCAGCTATCACAAGGCAGTGGCTTCTGAGTTGCCCCTAGAAAGGTGTTTATAACATACCCAAGCCAGGACATTTGGGTGCCCATTTCAGCCTCCCTCGTTGCCTCTCACTCTCCCTAACTTTCACAATTCTCAGAGTCTGAAGTGACATTAAAGAAGTCTGAATAACTTCTATTATAATGACTTCTATTCCCTTTTCCAGCCCTCTGAATGCACTGACTCTGCCTCCTGGGCTGGGAGACACCTTTGGAGTATCCACCAAGAGTCTGCTTGTTCAGGACTTCATTTTTATCAGAGTTAAACCAGTGGTTTTCATTAGTGCACTGCATGAAAGAAAAACAGCACAGATATGTCATTTAATGTATTGATTAGAATAAATTCACCACTAATGTTACCAATAGTGTCCTTCTTAGAGCATGAAAACAAAACATTTGTTCTTTTCAATGGAGCATTTTTCTCTCTCTGCTTCCCAAGTGAACAGGGGTTTATTCTCATCAGTCCCACTCCTGTATTCCATATGTGACTCCAAATCAGACCCTGAGGTATTTCATCTCTTACCTGGCAGGGTCAGTTTAATGTATTGAAATCAGCCTGACTTACATCTGCTTTGCAGATCATCACTGGCATACTTTAAAAATTGTTATAAGTCTATAACAATGCTTTTTTCCCCTCCCCCAGTGCTCCAGTAATGTCAAGATTTATTGAATCTGAAGGTCCAGTTGTGACCTTGGCTCCCACTCACTAAATCTGAACCTCTGGGATCCATAAATCTTTGTGCACTGTTCAATTTATAGAAGTGAACATCTGCTTATCATACAATATTTAAGTTGCAGGTGTATTCCACCAGTAAAATAAACACATGGGTTCAGTTGCCTGGGCTATAGGACATTAGACAGATGCTGATGGGATGGTTTTGCCTGTTGGGAGAACCCTCACTGTTGGCAGAGCTGCTGTGTGGTGTGGTGGCTCTCAGGATTCTGAGAAGCCTGGGAAGTGAGGATGGCACAGCTTTAACCCCAAACCTCCGCCTAATCCTGCTTGAGAGCAATGCCTGAGATGCACACAAATCACACAAGAGAAAAACTCCTGTCTTCCTGCCTCTCCCACGTCTGGTGGGAAAGGCATCAGCCCACATAAGGATGGTTCTGCACAACCTGGGGAATGAGAGGCAGAGCAGTGGCTCTGTTTCTTCATTCATGTGATGAAAAATATGGTGCACAAGAGGACCCCATCTCAGAGCACGCACAGAGAGGCCTGCAAACACCTGGATATGATGAGAAAGGCTGAAAACTCCTCCTGTACAGTGCAAGCAAAGGATTGTTGACCCCAAATCATTGGAGAGAACAAAAGGAGCAGAAAATATCCACCCCAAATCATTGGAGAGAACAAAAGGAGCTGAAAATACCCACTGTGAATGAAAAGGAGTAAGGAGGAGGTGACCAAACAAACATAATTAGAGGGTTAGTGGTGGCTGAGCTGGGAAACAGAGGCAGCAGAAAACCAAGGTGCCTTTCTATGAGCCATAGGAGATGACAGGACACAGGATTTTTGACAACAGCTGAAGAAGCCAGGGGAGACAGCAGTTCCACAACAAAAACTAGAGATAGGACAGTGAGATCACCCAGCTCCTCTGTTCTCCCCATGAGCTGTACACTCACACTGCACACAGAAGTGCCCCTCCAAGCAGTGCCTGGTGAGTAACTGAGCTCAGAGTGCAGTGGGCATGCACAGAGGCTGGGGCAACATTTCTGGTTGCCTTTCATCCCAACAGCTGGCAGGGAGAGAGCCTTTCTCCTGTTTTGTCCAAGAGATTCCTTCTAAAGGGCTTTGGTCCAGTGCAGGGTAAAGTGTCAATTGCAAGCAGGTAGGAAAAGTGCCTTTGGGCATGAAGCATTATAAAAAGCAGGTTTGCATTTTCAAAAGTGCTCATCTCCCTTTGTGAGAGAAAGTGCCTCTGTGCCAGAAGCCCAGCTCCCATGCTGGGGAGTGGGGCTCTCTCCTCCCTGTGAGCAGCTGCCTGGGGAGGGAAGGAAATGGAATTTCCACAGCATGGCATGTGCTGGGTGAGGAATTGGGCAGGGAGTCCCACAGGCCATGGGGCTGTGTCAGCAGTGAGCTGGCACCCAGCTCAGTGGCTCTGCTTTGCAGGAGGACAAAGGAGGAGCAGGACTGCAACATTTCCAAGGCAGAGCCCGTTCTGTCCAGGCACATGGTTGGACTTTGTCCTTTTTCCTGCTCACTCCTCCCTTGATGCTCCAGGGTGTCCACGTGGCCCTGGAGCAGCCTGTGACATTGCTGGAGATCCTGCACACAGCCTTGCGCAGAAAATGGGAATTCACTAACTGGGCATGGGTTGCAGTGGTGCAAGATGGATTTTCCACCAGTTTTGTCCCTGTCCCAGAGGTGTCCCCATGAGCCCATGGTACACATGTTGGAGGGTGACCAGCTCAGATCCTTGCTGCTCACAAAGAAGGACAAGAGGGCATCTGGTTAACAATAACAAAGCACCTGAAGAAAAAGTATTATGAAATATTGTAGCTCTACTTCAATAAAAACATCTATTAATATATTTCAAGACCTTCCACAGTTGTTTTCTCCTGCCTCCAGGGTAGACTAACCTCAGCCATAATTTAGCATGAGGCATGAATATCTTCACTTATTGTACCCATTTGTGGGAATTTGCTCAGACTGCCAGGAATCTGGAATTTGTTGAGGAATGGACATTTGGCTGAACATAGTGAATTCCCAGCTAATTGAAAGCAGATAATGAAATAATGCATTTACCTTGAAAAACACAATTTTCTTAATAAATAATTGAAATGACATTCTTCTGACAGATGAAATAAGGAAAAAAAAATAAATTCAGGATTAATTCCTATGCTCTATATTATAGTGTATTTCAGTCACACCTTATGAGGAGATTAAAAAACATAAATCTTTTTTTTTTCAGCACAGTGCCAGAGAGTGCTTTGGTCTAGAAAATGCAAGGGCCATGATGTTCAGGGGAGTGTGGTTTCAGTCATCATCACCCTATGCTTCTGTCACCAAGTATCATACCTAGGGAGAAGAATGCAGAGGCCAGGGGGAAAAAACAACCTTGGAAAAATGTAGGGAGTATCCAACATGATCACAAATACTTGAATTAGCATATCTGTAGGTATTCACCCTTCTCATCCTTGGGGTGGGCCAGCAAACCTGTTTCACATTGCACTGGTGGGAATCCCTGGCTGGGAGTTACCCTTCAGTTAAGGAGCAATGATTTTCAGCTGAAGGGAGGCTAATGGCTGAAAACATGTCAGCTTGAAACACTTGCAGATGATCTGATCACACCCTCCATTTTAAGGAAAAGATTAGTAAAGGATCCAAATAAGAGCATATGGGTCCAAATACCCCAATCTGGGTAGGGCTATGACCTGGAAGCCCTTCTGGATCTAGAAGTAGTTTCCTCCCATATTTATGCAACAGGACAAAATTAAAGCGCAGAACTGGACTCCAAAATGTGGAGCTTACAAAATGCAAAGGTGGATTATTTAATTAATTTATTTTTTAAAAATAGCTTTAGTTTGACAGTAATAATTTCTTGTCAGATTGTGGTTTGAGTGGAACACAATGTTCCCAAAGAGACACGAAACCTGACAAATTTTAATCTGCTAAACTGCAAAACTTGGCTATCCTAATTGGAAGCATTATTAATCTGGGTTAAGTTTGGAATTATTTTTCAATGAATTTGCAGCAGGTTGTGGTTTTGGGCAAAAGCCATGGAAAACTTGGTAGTTACACACATTTTTAATGGGAATAAGGGGAAAACCACAGTGATTTTGCTTGAGTTGTGATTTAGAACTTTAGACTTGGTCAAATTGGCAAGCTGTGAGGCTATGTAAAATAAAAGAACAAGTCTTGTAAATGGAAACTTCCCCACCAAGTGCAGCAGATCTGTTCACAGAAGTGTTTCTTCTCAGATCAGTTATTGAGTTTTAAGCACAAAGACATGTCCAGCTTCTTCCTCAAATCAGTGGGCAAGAACTTCTGCAAGGCCACAAAAGGAGCTGAGGCGTTTGAAGAAATCAGGTGAATGGTTTTGAACCCCCACCTTCCTTGCTACTAAATGTTCACTGGTTTGCAAGACCTGTTAAGTACTCTGCCTTGAGGAAATTTCTGTGTGGTCAAGACAAAATTAAAAGAACAACTGCTGAAAAGCTTAGCACTGACTAAACATGGTGATTGCACTAGCTAAAACATCTTAGTTTATTTGTCTGTAAGAGCATCTATCTGGTAAAAGCAAAGAGTAACTTTGGGAATGTTTTGAGCACTCTAAGGTGTAGAACAGGTTCCTCCCAGTTGTCTCAGTGGTGAGACAGTCTGATGTTTGAGAGACTGAAAGAAAGCATGTGTCACCATTGCTGCTATTTTCTGAGTTTTTTTGGGTTAGAATAGACCTTAGGGCCTTCTTGAATGATCTTCATTGTAATACAGCCCATGGAACCGACATCAATTTCTTCAAAGTCAGCTTTAAATTCCTAATATCGATGTTTTAGGGTTTTGATTTTTTTTTTGTTGTTGTTTTTTAGGGAATACTCCAGGCTTTTTTCTAAAGTGATTAATAACAAATACTGGTAAGTACTTCTGAAAGTTAATTATTTTCCCCTCTGAAGAACAATTCCTTATTTCCATAAGAAATTTTAATTTCTATGGATAGAATGAATCTGTCCATGATCAGACCATGAGATTTGTTAAACCTTTGTCCAAGAAGTGAAGGACTTTGTCTTTGGGCAAGCTCTGCTGTCTGTGCAGCCATAGCTCATTAGCATCATGTCATCCCTGAGCCTTCCTCTGGACGTGTCACATGAATTGAGCTCTTGAATCTCTCAGAATAAGCATGTTTTCCTATCCTTAATCAAGTTAGTGTGGTTTTTGCCTGAATCCCCTCCATTTTTTTTGTCCTGAGCACCAAAACAACTGTAGGAGCCATTGTGAAATAAGTGGATGCCTGCTCCATGGTGGACCCTGCCTTGCACAGCCAAAAGCTCTCCTGGCTGTGTCTTGGCCCCTTCAGACCCTGAGATGAAGTTTGTCTGACTTTCCACCAGGATCTGGAGATCTCTGCAGAATCACCAATCTACTCACTTAGAAAGTCTGGGCTGCTTTGCTCTCCGTGATTGTGCTCTGCCACAGTTAATGAGCAAAAGGGCTCTGCCATTCACCAGTGCCTCAGTCTCTCTCTTACTTGGCATCAGCAGGGAACAGTCAAACAGTGATGAGCCAAGAACCCTGCTCGTGAAACTGGACAATTCCCCAAAGACAGTTTTATCTGAGGTAAAGCAGTCCAACAGTGTCATTTATATCAGCTCTATCACCTTTACTGATTAAACATGTTCATGTTCCAGCATTATAAAGTTATTTTGATAGGGTCTGTTTTTTATAAGCTCATGATAATTTCAATGTAATTTTATTTCCCCCCTGTAATTCTTAAGAGAGTTCCCAAATAACCATTCTATTATTTTGTTCAGATTGGTGTCAGGCTGACAAGTCTATATTTATTCACATCATCCTAGTTACTGTGTTTAAGTGCTGGCACAACTTTATCTTTGCTTCACATCTGTAACTTCTCTAGTGTTCCAAGTTCTATTCAAAATCAGCAGCAGGGGTTCAGTGAATATCTTTCCCTTTTGGATGCAAATTATTCAGGAACTGCCAATTAAAAATTTCCAAGTTTAGAAAGTTGTTATAAAAGAAATGTTTGTTTTTCTTACATAAGATGCAGCGCATTATCTGGCTTTTTTCCCTAACAGAAGTAGGAAATATTTACTCATCGTTTTTTCTGCTTTGGGTTTATTATTAGCAGTTTTAATCAATAGACTTTGCCCATTTAGAAGCAATATGGTACTTTTTTAATGATCCCATTTGTAGCTAACATACTTTTAAAACTCCTGCTGACCATAGATGTCTACATTTGCCCTTCTCTTACCATGATGCTATAATTTACAACCTGTAATGCCTAGCCATTACGACCAATTTAATCAGTTTTTTTGGATTAGTGACTTCTCTGGACTTAGGTCTTTAGTACAGGCTCTCAGCTGACTGGACATCAGAGAACCTGCTCCAGAATCTTTGTTCCCATGTTAGAAATCTGGAAAACCCTTACCAAGCGTGCAAGCCCTTCTCAGATGGTGCTCAGCTGATCCTCCTGAAATACCCAATAAAGACTGATTGAAACATTCCAGCCATGGGAACCTTCCTGTGAGACTTCAGCCGTGGTGACCAGGTCACACTTGTGTTTCTAAAGGAGTAAAAATCGTTCCCAATTCACTTCACAAGCAATTACAGTTTATTTTTTATCTGGATTTTCTGATTTGATGCTAGATGAATGGTTGGATCTTCTCTTGCTCGTCATCCCTCTGCTCCAGTGAGCCAGGGAGGTCTGTCCCTTCCTGAGACAGGCTCCCCATCCCACCACAGCCCCTGCCCCAGAGAACAGAACCAGCCAAACCACAATGTCATGACAGCTGCTCTTGGTATTTTAAAATGGCCAGTGGTGGTTTTGCTTATGCAATAAAGTTTCTAGCTGTTTCTCACGTAACACAGGAGACAGCCTGTCTCAGTGCAGATTGAATCATTATCATGAAGCAATCATCCTTTTGCTGCAAGTCGACCCAAGTGATAAACAGAAACAATACCCAGCTAAAATATTGGCTGGCTCCCTCCAAAAAGTCCTCTCAGGTCTTTACACAGATGTGGAAAAATAGTCTAGGTTAGGCCAATGTTCTGCAATAATTAGGATAAAGAAGGGAAACATGAAGTCATTCTTCTCTGAGAGTCTCATTCATCCTATTTATTAGGATTATCTGGCTGGTTTTCATGTTGATTTAATGGGAATGCATCACTTCTTAAAATTCTCAACTTTCTTGTTGATGTTCAGTGTTGGGTGAAAAACACAGAAAGAATAATACAACTTGAAACAAATTTGCCATCTATTAGCAAATGCTTATTCTGCCTTTTGTACATACAAAAGCTGGATGATAGTGGTGAGCCTGAGCCTGGTCATCTTCAGAATAATTTTCTAGAATAAATCCACTTGGGGTTCATGGTTTGCTCAGGGAGATTCAGGTGGAATCTGCCTGAAGCAAGTAGGCACTCAAGGCTCACATAGACCCAGGGCAGGATTCATCTCACCTGGTTTTAGGAAGCTAGAAGGAAACTTTTATATTGTGCGTGGAGAATGGCAGGTTTGCCAGTTTTCCTTTCCTGTAGCAGGTGCCCACACAGCTGTCCACAGAGCCTTCAGTTTTAATTAACCATTATTGCTTATTCTCAACAGCCCCAAACTCTATGGGGCAGTGCTGGTCCCCCCAGCAGGACTGTCCCAGGAGAAGAGTCCTGCCAAGCTGGGTGAGGTGGGCAGAGAGAAGGTCTAAGCCAGCTCATCGCTGTGTGCTGAAAATGTGATTTGACCCTCTTACATTTCAGAGTTTGAGAGACAGCAATGGAATTCCCAAAGCTCTTCCCTTCCAACTGTCCTGCCAGTCTTGGAATGCTCTTCAGCAATTTGGGAAGATATTAGACTTGCAAATCAATTTATTACTTTGACTTTGGCATTCTCATTAGGGCCCTGGCTGTACATCTGAACTATTACCCCAGCTCAGTTTACCTTCTTGTAAACTTTGCTGATATGTGAAGTGTTTGATGGGTCCTTTCTAAAACATATTGTCCTATTTAAACACATTTAAAGGGTCTTGTAAACCCTAGAGATTAACCCCAATGTTTATGGAGAGTTATAGATGTTAATTCTTGCATATTTTTCATTCCAAAGCATGGCCTGGTGGCAAACATTCTTCCTACACCACAGCATTTGCGTCAGTGGGATTTGTCCAAGCTCTAATTCCTTAGGACAGAGAAAAAAAATGGTGGGAAAGTGAGGAATATGGGCATTTACTATCCTAAAAATATATTAGATGGTCATAAAATCTTAGCACTAGCTCATAGCAGGAGACTGGGAAATAGAAGGATCATCCCCAGATGATGGTTTTGATTAAAAGCATAGTGATAAGAGATGGTCTCACCCTGAAGAAGAAGCAGAATTTTCTCTTTCAGATTTTGTTCATATTCCTGTGATGGAGCACCTTTGTGTGTAACCTCTCCTCCTTGCCTTGCCAAACACTGAGTTGGCAGCAGCAACCCCACAAACCTTCAGCTTCCTCACCAGCTGTGGGTGTCTTAATCTGCCCAGAACTCATCAGTTTATTCTCTTCCAGGGGTAGAAGATTTTTAACATCTGCAAGCTTCTCTGTGGTGGAAAAATTGTAGTTAAAGCAGTGACAGACCCAACTGTTTGGGGTATGTGGGTGTAACTGTAGGGAAATATGTCCTGAGTGATCATAAAAATATGTATGTGTGTTGGTTTTGTGTATATATATATATACACACACATATATACCTGTAAATACATATGTATGTATAAATACACCTGTGCACACACACATGAAGAGTTTAGCACATACTTGTATGGCAAACACAAATCTGAGCAAGTTCAGTTGGTCTGAGTTAAACCTTTACTGCATCTCCATGAAGCTAATCCTGGCAACGTTTTTTTTTTGAGGAACAGAAAGCACATTTTGGGTGATATAATTTCTTTAGGAGACAGCAGATGTATCAATTATGACAGTCAGAGGAGTCACAACTAGCTCAAGAATTTAAACCTTATGGACAGACAGGCCTTTTGGGGAGAACTGACATTTGAAAGAGAGACCACTGTGGAAGGAGATGATGATGATCATGATCATGATGACAATGGTGATGATGATGATGATGATGATGGAGGAAAGGTAGCCAGCTCTGACCAAGCACTTTGTGAACAGCTGCTGTCCAGAAATGTTGTGAGGGGTATGCACAAAGAGCTCCATTCCTGATGCTGATTATCCCTACCTTCAGGAGAACAGGTCTTTATAGTTTTGGTGGGTTTTTTTCCTTCATGCCTAATTTGTTAGATAAACAGATGCCTTCAGTAAGTCAACTGGAATTATTATCTGTTTAATTTGACAGTCTTCTGGATCCCAAATTTTGGCTGACTACTGTGACTGAGTGAAGTAGATGGAAATAAATCATCCTCAGGCTAGCCAACTCAAATCCAATTTTTTTCTTTTTGATGGGAGATTCTTTTAAGCTCAAATGAAGAGAAAAAGTTCTCCATGCAATTGGGAAACCAAGCGGCAATTACAGGACAATTAAAGCAAAGCAGCTCATACAGTCCTTTGTTGCTACTTGAAAAAGCTGTGTTAATAATTTGTCGGCAAAAATTTATCTGATAAATTTAATTTCTTTTTTTTTCTTTTTAATGCATTTTCACAAGAGCTCATTATTTTGAAAACATTCACTCATTAACAGTATTTTCTGGATAATTTTTCAAAGATATTTCTCACTCTCTTGGCCTAGAGCAGGCCACATTGAGTAGTAGATACTAACAATGCCTTGGTTGCATATTTCATTATGTTTCATACTTCTGCTCTCTGCCTAAAGAAGTGCAGCTCAAAAAATCAGGTTTCTAGTGACCATATCTCTTACCCACTATATCTGTGATGTAACACAGAGAAAGGTGCACCCACCTGTCTAAAAAATATTTATTTGCAACATAGATGGTAAAAAAGACGTGCTCCTTTTGGATTTTGGAGCGTTCTGGGGCTCTGGGTTTCTAGTAATAGTTAAATCTTTGGAAGCTCTTTCCCTTAATCCCTTTGTTGTGTCCAGCCTCAATAAGCAGATATGACTAAGAAAGGGCAGCCTGCGAGCAGCAGTGCAAACCCCAGCACGCTTTTCTATCTGTTTATTTGGTTGTACTTTGCAAAAATTAAGTTCTCCTGTTAACACTTGTGTGGGCCCTGCATGGAAATTTTACTGATAATACTTGAATTTCACCTCTTGCCCTTCCTCAACATCTCATTCAGGAAACTTGTCTCGTGTGGGAGCTTCTGTGTCCTGCTAATCCAAGAGCACAGGTCAGAGTGAAAACAAAGCCATAACATAAAGACAGTTTGGCCTTAGGATGACTAAGGAATTTGAGTTTGTTATCTCAAATAGCTAAAACTCAGGAAGCCAAAATGACTTCATCTTGGAGCAGTGTAGAGTTGGATGAAGACAGCTCCACCACGGGCACAGAAGAGGGAAGGCTCTCCTTCCCAATAATTTACAAATTTCACGCGTGACACGGGATGGGTGACAGCCTCAAATAACAAATCCAGTCACTGCATTTCCTTATGGGAGCAGGCTGTAGCAGCTGATCTTGTGGCAGGGTGTGGACCAGGGAGCAGCCTGCCTTTCCCAGGGCTGTGCAGGATCCTTGCAGGCACCACAGCTTTGGGCCCTGGGGCGGCCAAAGCTGAGCCAAGGGTGTGTTGAGTGTGCAGTCTCTCCACCCCAAAAGTGGAAAGCTATTTAACTGGTATAGGGGTCAGTAACAAAAGCCTGGCAAGCTTTTCTTATATTATGGGAGTCACAGTGGCCCCCTCAGGGTTTGTGCCTCCACTCTTTGTCTTGGTAGAATAAATTTAGACCTCTATTTTGTAGCACATGTTATGTGCAGGCTCCTTATGCTCTGCCTGAGCTGGAATTCCTTCCACAACCACAGCAGGTCTTTGTGTGGGCAAGGGTGGTCATGGAAATTATTTCAGCCTCTCTCCTTGAACATGCCCAGAGAGAGGGGAAAAGCCCCCAGGCTGCTTTGTGGCCTCCCTCTGCAGAGGCCTTGGGACAAGATGTTGGGTGGCAGGAATCAGGCTTTCAGCATTACAGGGAGAACCCAACATTTCAGGATTTCCCAGTTGCTAACAAATGTACCCTGACTGCATCTGGTGTCTTTCTTCCTTAGTGGAGAAAGAAGAAGATATTTTTGACTGGCTCTTCAATGAAGACTAATGGGAGAGGCAGAATACTGAGTATCTAACAAGCTATAGCAACTTCCAGCTATTGAGTTTGGACTGGGTGAATGAGTCCTTGATTGTCCAGCTACTTCAAAACATGGTGTGAGTGCCAGTGCAAGCAGTTTGTCATGAAGCCTTGGGAGCCACTGCATTCCCAGTAACCAGAGGCTCCCTCTCACCTGCTCCTAGGGAGGGAGCCTCTGGAAGGGCCTTCAGTCCTATGGCAGAGGGCGGCAAGCGATGCACACCCTGAGAATTCTGCCTGTCCTTCAGACCACCAGGAGTCAGGAAAGCCAGATGAGATTCCTGTTGGGAGGAATCACAGGCTCTTTGTGGAATCCAAGACTGCAGCACCACCAAGGGAATAAAAAGTGGCAGCCTCAAGTGAAAAGAGGCCTCTCTGGCTTTCTGCTTGCGAGGACATTGAGGCTACCCCGCCACCAGCTCATTGTTTGCAAGGAAGGGCCTGTGTTAATCACTTGCTGTCCCAAGAAATTGCTTGTTGCAATTATGCTGGCTCTTTCTCCCTTGCTGGAGCTTGTGGTGCAAGGCTTTAGCTGGCTGGGCTGTGATGGGATGGCTTTAGCATTTGCACCACCTTCAGCCTCCCAGGTTGGGGTTAGCACTGATGGCTTAGCCAGGGTTGCCCACAGCTGCTTCTCCACACAGGAACTCCTTTGGATGAGCAGGGCTGGAGGGATGAGTAAGCCAGTTTGTCTGGGCTGACCCCTGGATGGTGTTTCCCTGCTTGGATGAGCACAGGGGAAGAAAGAAGGGGCAGATCATGGGAAAGTGGTGAGAACCACCCTCGATGAGCCAATTACTCAAACTTTCCCCCTTGGATTGTGTCAGGTGCCTCTTTCAAAAACCTTAACTCACACTGTTAGGAGTTTAATTTTAGGTTTTTGCCTCCCACATATGGCTTTTATACTGTGGGAAGCCTTCAGACATATCACACTTAATCACTGTTTATCCTTACTCATTTTCTTGCCATGCTGGATATTTGTTTTTAATCAAGAACAACTTTTCTGTGTCATGCATTCATCCAGCTAAATGATAATGTGCAGTTCTGCTCCAAGAAGTCACTATGTCTTGCTGCATCATTTCAAAGCAGGGTAACAATATGGCTTTTTCTTCTGCTACCCCAGGGCAGCTGGCACAATTCTGATGAAATAAAATAAATGATTTCTTATTTTTTGCCTTGTCCAAAGAAATAGAACATAAGTTTCTTTCTCTGGCCAGCTGTGTGGCATTTTGGGGATGTAGTACTTTTCCTAGGAGAGGATTAAGGAGAGAAAGGTTCCCGTTTGAGTGGCACTGTCTGTCTGTTAATTAGAAAAAACACAGTCAGTGAAAGCTTGGCCCTTCAGAAGACAGCAAGAGCTTTGCTGCAGACTTTCATAAAACCAGGATTTAACTCACCTACTTTTAATACTAATATAGCAAATTTTGCATCCAACACATCTGACATGTTTCTTATTGAATTTACTAGTAGCCCAAGCGGGATTTGGTCTGAGAGATAGTAAACTCAGAACCACTGGGGAGCCAGTGCTCTCATACCACAGCTGATGTTGCCATGGCAGAAGTATGTGGAAGACAAATGCAGTTTTAGCTCTGTAAACCTTGGATTCAAATTGGAGGAAGAAGTAGATTAAAGGAAAATACACTCTTGTGTCCCATACAGTCATTGAAACCATGATGGAAAGAATGGAAAACGCTTGTCCACAATATATGTTAGTACAAACACAAGTTTTCAGGGTGTTAAGGGAGATAACTTCTATGAAAACAGTTTTGTAAAAAGATAAGGAAGAAAAGAGTTTGTTTTTTTGTTTGGTTTTTTTGTTTGTTTGTTTAGCTGGTTGGTTGGCTTTTGTTCACCCATCACATTTTGCTTCTCTGCTTCCACTGGCTATTTCCAGGAATGTGAGTTGTTTGGGAATACCTGACACACACATCATGCATTTTTCATGTCAGAATCACCAGTAGGAGATATCATTATGTTGTTGAGCATTCATTTTTATCTGTTAGTGATGAGTAGATGAATCTATGTTCCCAGCAGAGCTGCCTGGGTGGGATGGACATCCTGTACACACAGCAGCACTTAAAAGCTGCTTATCTTTCACTTTTTTTGCCTACAAAATACCCTGCAAAAAGTGCATGTTCTGGAGAGATCAAGGGTTGGGTGAGACACAACCATCTCTAAACACTCTTGAGCCCTTCCCCTCTCACAGACACCACCCTCCAAGCCTCAGCTTTTAACATCAGCCTTGCTCTGGTTTATAAAGAGTTTATTTTTCCTGCATGGCCCAGTTTTACAGCACCTGCACTGATGCTGGGCAATTCCTTCTCTGCTCCTGGGAGCATCAGTGGCCAAGAGCTGGGGTGCTGTGGACAGGGGAGGAAAAGGCACCTGGGGGCTGCTCCTCTCAGCCATAGATACAAGGACAAGTTTTAGCTGATCTGTGTATAACACTTGGGAGAGCAAAGCCCTGGCCTGAGGCTTTTTATCTTCCTGGGGCCCAAAGCCTTGGCACTGCTTCAGTTCTCATGTGGTTTGTGGAGCTGACAAATCAAAAAATCGCCTACATCTTGCATTCCTGGAAGGTGCTGCATTCGTGGGACAGCTGGGAAAGTGGTGGCATTACAAAAACCAGAGTGACCACAGGGCAGCTCCAAGGGAAGAGATGCTCAGTCAGATGGTTTGCTTTTCACTGGGCCAGAAATGCTCCCCTGCTGAAGAGATATCCCAGTGTCAATTCAATCTGTCTCCTGTTCTGGTGACAGTTTTGATTTTGATTTCTGTCAGTACTCACATAAATCAGTGACTACTTCTTTGTGGAAACAGCCATTAAGGACTCAAACCATCTGACACTTCACAGGCATGTGTAAATGACAAATAAAAAAATCCATAATATTATCAAAACTCCTGGAAGAAAGATGAGATCTTTTTTTTTTTTTTCAGACAGAGACAGAAAGAACCTTGATCTTATACATCATTAGCCAAAGCAACTATAATCCTAGGTTAAAATAAAATATCCTTCTCAAGTCCTCTTTAAGTTAGTCTTACTTTTCATTCAGGTAAGCAAAGCAGCTCATAAATCCAAAAGCTTTTCCTATCTTACTAGAGTTTTGTGCCAGAAGATTTTTTATAGATAAATGCATACACATGCTCTGTCTGAAGTACCCACAATTGCTAGAAAACAGAGAGGCTTTGAAGGATTAAAATGGAGCATGGGACTTGCAAATAAAGATTGGGTAATTAGGGTTTTTTTCAATTCAATGGCAGCACTGAAAGAATTAAGAATTGTTTGTTTCAGGTTACCCCAAAATGAGAATATTCAAAGTGATTTAGATGAACCAAAGAGTGAAAAAAAATGTGACTGGAAAAAATTACTTTTTATGCCTGAAATCAAACATTACAAGTACATAACTGAAACTGGAACTGTGTTTTCAGACACGAAAGCATAGCATTTCATCCTTAAAATATGAACATTTAATTATTTTTTTCACTTTGTTAGGGTTTTTTAGAGTCTTATTTATCTGACCAGTCCAAGGCAACATTGTGCAAAAATTAGAACTTATTCTTGTCAATCTGTGCCAGCATCTTCCAGGAAAAAAAACTACAGCTGTAAACAACATTCCTCTGTCCACCCAGAAACCATGATGTTACCTGCTTCTAATTTGTGTGACAAGTGTGATTCACCGATGACATGCAACTGTTTGGAAATGATCATAAATTCTCAGCCTTACAGCAGAGCTCTGATTTTTCCTCCTCCTACAGTAATATTGTACTGAAGAGAAGATCAATGACACTAGTCTCTACTGCATCCTTGGGGAATAGTTTTTCCCTGAACTCCATCTCCCATGCAGTTATGTGAATCATGGAATTTGCTAGGGCTGCCTGGCATGATTTAGTTTATAGACCTCAAGTGAACAGGTTCTTGAATTTTGTAATCAACCAGCATTTTTTAATGCTGGGAAATCTTCCATCTCACAATGGGCTCTTATGTAAAATTCTGTATATGACAGATTTTACCATCCAGTCCTGGGGTTATACAGGAAGCTTTTGAAAATGTGTTATGCATGTTATTTTACACACTGATGTTTTATGTGCAGCACACATTCCAAGTCATTTTCTGTGCAAAGACCTGTGGTAATGCTGCATTGACTTCAGCAACATTTCCTTAGACTGATGTCCCTGGCTGTTGAAGAGCCAGAGCTTCCCTGTCTGTGACAGCTGCCTTGCATTTGAGAGCCAGTATGGGAACAGAAGGCTCATATAATGGAGAATGAAGATATTTACCAAGTTACTCATAAGTCTTTATGACATATCAATGCACATCGGGGGGGCAGAGCCTCAGTTTCTGAATATTGGGTCCTAATATTGAGCAATTTTTTGTTTTGTGTTTCTTCTGAACAGTGTACTGTAAAGTCCAAAATGTAATACAACAAAACAAACCCACTGAGCCTGGAGCAACTGCAGAGTTTCATAACCCAGAACATGAACACAGTGGGATGTTACCAGGACTGTGAAGGAAGCTATCCAGACTCCTGGTGAGTTAAAATTTGCACCCCAATCAATGGAAATGAGGGATTTGTGAGAGTCAGAGTTTGCACTAATAACTCAGACGTGTCTCTGTTTCCTTCATTTGATCTCTACCTTCCATGGATACATGTGCACAAGCTGAAGAGTACTCCTTGGACTAGGAAACCCACAATGATTTTTGTTTCTTGGTAGTGTTTCTAGATAATATCAGGACTATCTCCCTGGACACAGTGGAGGAGGATTTCCAAAGGGTTGCTCAAAAATCTTTTCTTTGCTGGAGACTGTGTACAGCCCCAGGAAACAAACTCAAGGGAGGGCTGGGAAAAGCAACAGACATTAAAAGCACTGTCACATGCTTCTGTTCTGTTCTCAGAAAGCCTGATTGTATCCACTGCTTTCACCCTATGGGGAAGAAGTCATGGGGATGAGGGCAGAGAGGTTATCTTTCAGTTTCCTTAGGAAACAACTTCCCCCTGCCCTTCTCTTTGGAATGGGACACCTCCAAGAGAATCCAAAGGGATGCAGAGTCCCAGAAGATGTGCTAGCAGTAAAATACAAGGCTTTGCACAACTTAGCAGACATGCATTAAATCATGTCCTCTGATGGGAAATATTTCTACCCTGGGTTAGATCACAGTGCTGCAGATTTACTGCTCGGTTGGGGTGGGCTGATGGAAAGCTCTGAGTATTCTGGTGCGAGCTGTGCTGTGGCTGTGGGGAAGGTCTACACCTGCCTAGGGCTGGACCACTGTCAGAGGGTAGTGGAGCTCTCTAATGTGATCCAATCCTGGACTACAGAGGACAGATATTCATAAAACTAGTCTGAAAACAGCAAGTTGATGAAAGATCCAGAAACCAATTAAAAAGGTCCTATTCAGTTCCAGAATCAGGCTTGAATCATTTATCACAAACACTCTTTCACTAGGAGAGGTGTATGGGTGAGGGAAGACTGAGAGGCAGTGTAAAAGCAGCCAAGGTGCAGCTTGTGAGTAAGAAAATCCCTGGACATGTTGGTCTGGGCAGTGCAGCACCAGCCAAATAGTGACACCATGCTTTTGTTAGGATCTGCAAAGCAAAGTACATGGTCACCTTGTGATTTTTCAAAAAGGACCCAGGCAGAGAGAGATGTCATGTGAAGCACAGGAAAAGTGAGTGAGATTTTGGTTTTCCAAAGGCCAGCAAGCCTGATTTTGGCAACTGCCAGAGAGCATGTGGTCTGCCCCTCACCCTCTCACCCCAAAAGGAGTGGTACTTGGCAGAGATAACCCCAGGCCTATTGCTGGGAGGGAGACACCCTGCTCTCACCCTCCAGACTATGTCTGTTCATAGGAAAACAGTCCTGGCCAAGAGCAATAACCTCCAGCTCCACTTTGCTCAGCTGACTGGTTCACTCTTTTCAAGGAGCCAACCCACCTGCAGATGTCCTTTTCTTCACATTCAGAAATTATTTGCTGTTGTCTTTGGTGGCTTTTTAGTGGTGGTAGTTTGGTTTGGTTCAGCTTTTTGGGATTTGAGAAGTTTTGTGGACTATTTTTGGGTTTTTGTTTGTTTGTTTGTTTGTTTTTTGTTGTTGATTTTTTTTTCGTTGTCTGTTTGTTGATTGGTTGTTTGGTTTGGTTTGTTTCAGGAGAATATTCTTACTGCAGTCCTGCCCAGGCCCCCCCAGGGTGCCATGGGGCAGAAGACAGACTGACAGCAGGGTCCTGTCCTGCCTGCCCAAAGCCCACCGTGGCATCCTCAGGGGCTCAGCATTTCAAGGAAGTCATACACTGAAATGTGCAACATGAGACTTGGTTCCCTTTGCTCCTTCCACCAGAGGTATCAGCTCAGACCAGGGTTTCACAGAAGGTGGTGGCTCTGGTGGGTTTGGATCTTGGTCAGGAAGAGGATGGGACAATGAAGCAGTGGGCTGGGAGGTCAGCAAGCCCCAGTGTATCTGCCTTGTCCCTGGCAGCCTTTTTGTTCCCAAGCATTTTGGACCAGTTCCCCACTTCCGTGTCTGATGTCTCTCACAGATCACCAGCATAGCTACCCCATGCCAGCAACTCCATGATTTTTTTCATTTAATATTGTTTTATATATTATTTATGGCAGAACCCTTTTTTCAGCCTAAACAAATTACTCCTTCATCCTTTCCCCATAAATAATGCATTTCAGTCCCTTGAAGCTCCTCTCACTCCTCTTCCCTATATGTTCCCATCTGCCTGAATCCTCTGCACAGCCTGGTGCCAAGGTCTGGGCACAAGGCTGCTTCTCAGGGTTCTTCAAAGCAGAGCAGAGTGGAGTAATTGTTTACAGCACTTGCTGGCATGTCCCAGAATGACATTTGCCTTTTTTCCAACAATATCACATTGCCAATTCATGCTTGATCCCTGCTTTTCTCTGGCACCCAGAGTGGTTTGTGCAGCAGCCCAGTCCATCTGCCCAGCTTGGCCTTCTTCTGGGCACTTAAGTTTTCCTTCCTGAATGCTTCCCTCTCACTGAGTTTCACCCTGCTGATTTTAGATCCATTTTATTTTGTTTTATCACGGCTGCTTTGAATTCCAGTTTTATCTGTGAAAGTGCTGCTCAGACCTTTCCAGCCTCATGCTGTTGGAAATCTTTCTGAAGCTAAGATCTACCACATCCACAGCATGCCTTTACCCACCACCTCTGTGACCCTGCCAGAGAAGGAAATTCAGTTGGTTTGACACAATTTGCTCTTCACAAATCCACAGTGGCTGTTTTCCTTCCCTATATGCTCTCAGAGTCACTGACTGATTGTCAATAATTCAGCTGAGTGTTTTTCATGGTGTTGAGCTTCTAGTGACTGCTTTACCATTGTCCTTGTTGACTTTCTCTTCCTTTCTAAAGCCAGGTACAGTGCTTTTCCCCTTAGTTAGTGAACCCCAAAACTCATTCAAAGCTGACTTTTCAGAAGTACTCTGCCTGGGATTGACAGGAGTGCTGGCAATACTCTGTGTACAGATTTGGGAGTGACCCCTGACCTGACCAACAGAATCACTCTCTGTCTTGTTGTATTTTTTTGAAAGTCTCATAGGAAGACATCTCAAAAAGCCCCCCCTAAAACCCATAAAAACCTCCACAAAACAACAACCAAAACTAACAAAAAAAAATGCAACATCCTCTCATTTACCTCTGTCTTAAAGAATTTTCTATTGGAGTTCTCTTCATTCCTTTGAGATTCACTCCTGAGTTTTCTGAATTTGGGAATGACGTAACTTCCTTAATCTTAGCCTGGTCCCCAACCACCTAATCCTGTGCTACTTGCACCTACCCAGATGACTTAAATCCCTGTGCAATACCTTTCACAGGCGCCTTCTTTAAAGATAAACATATGTTACAATAACAGTAAAATAACACATGACTCTCACAGCCCTTTGCACTCGTTAACACTCATCTGGATCTATGCAACCTCAGTTTTATGTTTATAATTTTATTTCCATAAATTTTAAATCCATACCTAGGTTGTGGGATTTAATCACCTGTAACTAATGGCTTTCTTTATGAATCTTATTCTTGGTGCACTTCAGTGTAGTGCAGAGTACAAAGTGTAAGAGAAAATTTCTTTCCTGGGGACCATATGGTAAAAGAATAAAGATCTGACTTAATGCCCTTGCTTTGCAGAGTAGCACAGTCAACAAACCCCTATTAGATCACGGGATAAATATCGACAAGTTCCCGAGTATTGTTTCAGCCCGTTGCTATAGTAATTTGAAATTTTGTTCTAGGAACCACATAAAAAAGGGGATGAAAAAACACATTAGTATTTAATTATTCCCAAATTTGCTGCACTGGCACCACTCAAACCAGAATCACTTGCATTTAAAAGAAAAGTGGGATCTGGGCATTTCTAGGCCAAATTGCTCTGTGTGGGCTTTCACCTTAGAAATTATTTATTCATGTTAAGGAGAACAGCAGGCTTTTCCCTGGCCTTTAAGGTAATGATTTAAGGTTCACAACTCCAAACTAGATGACACTGCCTATTTTTGGAGCCACATGAGTTTACAATTTCATGTGGAGGATAAGTGTTTTATTGGGTAGTTGCAGAAGGGCAAGGGGTCATGTAGTGAGCTTTCCTGAGCAGCCAGTGCTGAGGCACTCAGGCACAGTGCAGGAAGGCATGTATCATCCATAATGCATGGGTTGCCCCTGAGCAGGCTTTCTGTGGTGTGAAAAGATGCTGTGAGGGCATCAGGGAACAGCTGAGACAAAGGTCAGGAACCAGGGCAAGCCTGAAGGGACCAGATCAATTGTAGGATGTGACAAGGGATCAAGCAGCTCTTATCCAAGTTCTTCATAGCTGTAGCAAGAGTGTGATGCTCGTGTCCCTTAGCAGGACCTGAGAAATGGACCAGAAATATTTTTAACTTATGCATTTCCTTTCAAACTTGTAGCGAATTGCAGTGGAATCTTCTGAGACTGCTTCAGTCCCCTCCTGCTCATACAAGTTCCTACAAAGTGTGTGTTACTTGAGAAGAACCTTCTTTTGCATTTTCTCTGAAGTAGGCAATATACTTTAGCCCTTCAGTATTATAACTGCTACCTTTGTAACAGGTTAGAGGTGTCCTGCTAGGTTGTTTCTAAGGATTTTATAGGTGCTATTTATTAACATATAGCTGTAGTTTCACCCAATATTTTGTAATGCCAAGGCTCTGGAAGGGAAAGAAAAGTGCTTTTCAGTCTGTGGTACACATCACGTTGTGCTGGTCCATGAGGCCACAGATGGGTGGTCTGTGGATGGATAAAAAAAGTAAGAAAATCAAAGCATGCCCTTACACATTTGACAAAGAAACTGGGGGTGGATGTGCAGGGGAAGCAAGCTTGAAGTTTAGCACTGAAGATCAGCTGCATTTGGCTGCAGAGGAAAAGCAAACTGGCAGCCCTACAAAAGCTATCCTTGCCTTCTTTTTTGCAAGATGATGCATATATTTTGGAATGAGGAGTGCTGAGCACTGTTGAGCAGTATTGGGGCATACACCTGCACAGAGTTATGGAGAGTGCAACACCACCATGTGAAATGTGGTGTCTGAATGTCTGGGGAAAGTACAATTGCTGTCATGCCTTTGATTTGGCTGCAAATTATTTAATAGATGTCTGTCGCTCTGGAGGTGCTGCATAAGGGCTTTTGTTGCCCAGCACTTGTAAGAGTGAGCTTCATCAGCTTCTGCTGGACTGGATTTGTGTTTTGGTATGCTGGGCACACCAGCTGCCCCTGTGACATTCTGCAAAACCAACCAACCCTGGAAGGGTTAAATCTTTCCATTGCCTGTGTCCAGCCTTTCTCCAAGGAGCAACAGCTGGCACTCTGCCCACAGCTTGCTTGTCAGAAAAGAGGCTCCTTTCTTTGCTGAGGGCATGGCCCAGGAGTGGTGAGTGAGCCCAGCCTGGCTTGGCACTGCCCTGCCTGGCTGGGCTGCAGCAAGGTTCTCACGGCTCTGGGGACTCACTGCTGCCTGGTGACAGCTCTGGAGATCCACTGGATAACTTTTTTCTTTTTTTCTTTTCTTTCTTTTTTACTTCCTTGCAGTCCTCCTGGCAGTTACAAATCTATTTGTGTCTTGTTAAATCCGATTTTTTCTCAAGGAAGGGTTTTGTCCCTTCCTGTGCACTGGTCTTGACAGGCATCACCCAGAAAGGAAGGAGTGGAAGGAAAGGGGAGCAAACACTCTGCTCTCACCCTGAGGATTCGTCACAAAGACCTCTGATGTCTTCCCCACAAAGCTGAATTTCATGCAAAATGGGTAAAGAGACTCAAATGGTCTTATTTACATCTACAATTCAGTTGTAAAGTGCCACAATTCAGGCACAACTGAAAGGTTTGGGACCAGTTTTTTAAATGATCTGCCCTGAAGCACTGCTTGGGCTGCTGGCAAAATCACTGGCTCAGTGATGGGGCCAACAAATGCTCTTGTACACTCATTAGCTTTCATAAATGCAGGGCTTCGCACACAGCTCTCACCTGGAACCTAGCACAAAGTTTAAAAACATTTTAAAGCTTGCAATCTAGGGGATTTTTGCATAAGTAAGTTGTCTGGGCCTTAGTAGGTGCTACTCCAGCCTGGAACAGGAGTAATTTGTGTTTCTGTCTCCTTTTTGCACAGGAAGCAATAGCCAAAAATTCCATTTAGCATCACCTACAATGTCCAGCCCCATGCCCTCTTGACCACCTCTTCTGCAAAACACATCCAGGGAGTTTTCCCACAGCTACACGTGGTCATGTGCAAATTTATCCACTTGCCTACACCACAGAGCCATCCTGAAGGTCTCCATGGTTGCAGAGGAGCTGTCTTTGAACTCTCCTTAGAAATGCCCAAGGCACACAACCTATCCAAAGCCATTTCTAAGAGCTGCCTGTGATTTTTGTGATAATGTGAATTTTATGGGCCAAACCCTCTGTTGGCATAAAACAACAGAGTGTTGAGGGCCTGGTCAGCCAAATCTAGTTGTGCACGTCAAAGGACTTAGACCACTGAGGAGAGTTGTGGTTTCTCTCTCACTCAGCATAAGCTGGAGAGAGTTCAGTTCTGCTTTGCTCTACTGGATTCATGCTTCCAGTGTCATCACTCTTGGCTGTAAGGAGGAATCTGTTGGGGTGAAACCACCTGCTCAGTGTTTTTTGCTGACAAAACTGAAGCATAAGACCCCTCATTTTGGAGCCACAATCCCTGTGTTTCTTTTGCAGCTTGCTAAAGTGGCCTAGCAAAGAGAGACATTGCAGCTCCAAGTGTGAGACTTGGTCTTTTCCCTTAAGTCCAACAGGAGTTTTCTCATCTCCAGAAAACCAGAAGTTGTCATAGCTGCAAATTTTGGGTGCAGGAAGAGGAAGAACGTTGTCCACTAAAAATCAGTAATGTTGGGCAGGTAGAGCTCTAGGGCAGCACTTTGCAGATGCCATTGGCAGCATCAGTGAGAATTAGAGGAAAATCTGGACCACTTTGTGATGCAGTAGATTGAATATGGAGCAAGAAAAGCAATATTTAATGAAGCTGTGCTTTATGAATGAGAGGAAAATATGCTCAAAGAAAAGTGTTCCAGAAAAAAGTATGAATTAAGTAACTAAGAGGACAGTTCACCTAAGTCCTTCAGGAAAAATAATATTTGGACACTCTTAGCTCACTAGAACACCCAAGGAAATCTTGCAGGTGTTAGTATTCTTCAGATATTACCTATTTTTTTGGTTTTAGTGTGAATTCTTTGTAATGCAGGTTTACTCTCTGCAGTGCCTCTGTAGGGAACTGCAACTCTACATATGATACCTGTGGGTTTAGGGAGGGAACAGAAGCAGGGAGATGTAATTGTCCTCTAAAGAAAAGGCTCTTGGAAAGTGAAAAGTGACCCTGTAAAACTGAGATACTCTCTAATAACTAGGAGATGTTGGCAGGTCTGAGCATTGGACAGGGCTGGAGGCAGGTATGCATAAGAAACTTGAAAACAGATATGGAACCAGATAATATTTATTTTGCTTAATCCTTGGTAGGGGCACATTCCTGAAAGTCACTGGATCACTGGGTCTCACGTGCATTTCAGGAAAGCTGTTTCTGCAGCAGAGGCTGTGCCAAGGGGGCTCACAGCCTCAGCATTACAGCTGGCCTGTCTCTACATGGGAAACAGGGATGTGGGAATGGGCATGGTGAGAAGAGCAACCACTGCCATGGGTGCCACAAGGCACAGCCAGTGCAGCCAAACTCCTGGAGGGTGGATGAGGCTCTCTGTGGTACAAAGGGTGGGAGCAGGGAGTTTGCCCCGGCTCTCAGAGTCACAGGTTGCTTTCTATCCTGAACTTTTTTGTTAAGAATGTCTATAAACTTCTACCTGATTTGAGTGTATCTTTCATTTTTCACTCAGTGCAGGCCAGTGGGCACGAGAAGCACCTGAACTCTGTTTCCTGTGGTGAGGAAGAAGGTGTGTGGCACTCATGTGACATGTTTTTCCTGAGCAGTATTCCCCCGACACTTCATTGTGGGGTGAAGGGCTCAAGAGCATTGTGAAATCTTTCCTTAGACCAGCTGAAATGTGAAAAAACCTGACAGTTATATTGGTGGGCACACAGCTCTCACCTCATGACTCAGAAACCAGCAGCAGCACCTTCCAAACAGGAAGCCAAAACACAGGTGAGAGACAGTAACTCTTTGTTCAACACAGTTGTGCCAAATGAGCAGCCAACTTGAGAGAAAGAGTGGTTACACTCTGTGACCAGATGAGGTCTTAGCAAGAGGAAGCTGATAACATGTTCATTTCTTCAGAGAAAAGCAGGGGGAAATATGTTGGCAGGCAGCCCATGTGGAATGAGCTTCATTCAGCCAAACAGAAGGAAGATCAAAGCAGGTCTTAAGTATAAGGACTTTGCTGAGTCCATAATTTCTTTTTTTTTTTTAGGCTAATAGGTTTGAGCATTTTCCTTTCCAGTGTTGCCTTTTGGAGTTGTATCAGAAGCCACTTTTCAGGATGGTCCTTTGAGATATCAGTGGGAACAATTAGTGAAAAATATCCTCTAAATGGTAATTGGGTGCCCTGGTCCTTTACTGATTGTCCAGCAAAGTCCACTCCAGCACATACATGTTGTCCAGCTGCATAGTTTCCATCAGTCCTGTAGGGCACAGCTGTGTGTCAGATTTCATGGAGAGCATGTGAAGGTTCCCTGGGTTGCAGTGAGGCTGCT
The DNA here is from genome assembly GCA_013399455.1 of Anthoscopus minutus. Lineage (NCBI taxonomy): Eukaryota > Metazoa > Chordata > Aves > Passeriformes > Paridae > Anthoscopus > Anthoscopus minutus. The sequence goes on from VWYI01035462.1 coordinate 46,379, forward strand.
TGGAGGGCAGTGGCTGCAGAAATGGGCTTACAGACTATTTATTTTCTGCTTGTTGCTGTTCATTTTTTTGAGGGTGGGTTCAGTTTGTTTTGCTTCTGGTTATGAATTTGTTGAGGGTGGTGGTTATTATTTAAAAGTTAGAAAGATGCTGGGGGAAATCTCTTACAAAACACATGGCATTCTATTGCTGGTTTTAATTACTTGATGGTTTTCCATTTGGATCCTATTAGGGCTTAGTATGTGAAACCTGAGGGGAAGAGGCTTGGATTTCTGCACTTCTGGTGCAGCAAGCTTCTGGTTCCTTCCACATAGAATAACCTGAGTTATGACCTAAGTGACCCATCAGGACCACTGAGTCCAGCTCCTGGCCCAGCACAGGACACCCCAGGAGTCACACCATGTGCCTGAGATCATTGTCCAAACACTCTCCTTGAGCTCTGTCAAGTTTGGTGCTGTGACCACTGACCTGGTGAGGCTGTTCAGTGCTCAGTGCCCCTCGGGGTGAAAAACTTTTTCCTGCTATATTGCCTTAACCTCCTCTGACTGAGATCTATGCAATTTCCTTGAGTCCTGTCCCCAGAGAGAAGAGATCAGTGCCTGCCCCTCTGCTTCCCCTCATGAGGATGCTGAAGACACAATGAAGTCACTTAAGGTAAGGGCAGTTTTTTAGATAAAGCAAAGCCCAGCCTAATACCAGCAAAGCAAGTGCCGTCATTTCCCTCCTCCAAGTGACTAGTGGTCCCTGAGAGTCTCCTTTAAGGCACAGCAGTGTGATATCTTTTGAATATATTTGGCTGCAAGTTCAGTGGCAATATTTGTGTTGATCTGCAGGCATGCTTGTGCATGGAAGATTTAGGGTCTCACTTCACTAATAATAGTGCCCCTGAAGTTGATAGAGGTGTAAGAATATTTCAGAGACAACTTCATGGCATTGTTGATGACTGAATTTGTGATGGGAACTGAAAATAAAATATAGGCTTCCAACCCAGCTGGTGAGCATGTGATTTCTGAATATTGGTTAAAGCATAGGCTTGTTGACATACTTATTTAAAAAGAAAAATCTTCTGTGAAGTTGGTTTATAAAGAAGTCAGAATCTTTTGGGGTAAACTGGGCTCCTGTGGCCTAAATTTATTGGAGAAAAACAAAAATTGGCAGAGCCAGAGATGCAGTAGATGAATTTGGTGGTGTGTTTGAGGTGGGAATCTCTGGGTACATTTTATTTTGTAGGTTTTTAAGAGAGGCTGCAACATTCTCACTGGAGATGTAGTTGCACAGGCGGTTCTTGGCTGTGGCAGCCTGAATGGTGCTAATTTGAGGTGCTCCATTTTACCCAGACCACGGGAAAAATCCTCAGCTTTCTGAGTGAGGAAGGGCTGAGGATGATTTCTCTTTCCTTGTGATAATTCATCAGGAAATCTGGAAGCAGTTGATCTGCCAGAGTTGGGAGGGGGATGGGGGGAGAGGGGAGGGATTTTTTTTTTTTTTGTTGGCTCAGGAAACCAAAAGCACTGAATTTAGGATTGTTGTCTCAGTGCAACTTTTGTGCACTGCAGGGCTTCCCAAACTCTTAGCCAGGCAGCCTTTCCTGATGGCAAAAGCTACGTGTGCAGGCATGCAAAGGGCTCCTGCTCTGCCCACTGCCTGAGCTCCCACATCTCCCCCACTTTTCCATTCTAATCCTCCCACTAAGGAAGAAGTTGCTGCTTGGCTGAGGAGTTGCACAGGCAGGGAGCTTGGGGGATGTACCTGGGTTTTCAGCCATGTTATTCTGACTTGGGAAGCTGTTTGTCCTCCTTCAGTATTCCAGGCAGCCAGCCTGAAAAGAAGTCCTGATCCTGTGCTGCAGGCCAATGGTGTTCACAAAGATCTCTTTGTTACACCCGCGTCTGTGGCATCGCTCTTCTCCAACAAAACTCCTCTGCCAAAGCCCTGATGCACTTGGCTCTGAAAGTGCCAGGCTGGTAATGCAAGGGATGAATTCCTGCTCATTCACCCCGTCCTGCCTCCTGCATCCTTCTGTCCTGCAGATTTCTACTTTCTCAGCTATGATGGGTGGGAGAATACAGGCAAGACATGGTGGTTTCTCCTCCTTGCAGCCCATGTGCTACACAGGCCCCACGTTATCCAGCGTGCAAAAGTCCTGCTCTCCAGTCAGGTTTGCATAGAACCAGCAAGATTTGAAAAGACCTCCAGGATCATCAAGTCCAGCTGCCAACCTAGAACCACCACCATGTCCTCAAGTGCCATATCCACACGTTTGGAATACTTCCAGTGATTCTACCACATTCCTTGGGCAGCCTGTTCCAATGCCTGACACCAGTTTCTGTGGAGAAATTTTTCATAATATCTAACATAAACCTGCCCCAGTGGAACTTGATGCCTCCTTTCAGATAGCTGCAGAGCACATTAAGGTCTCTCCTCAGCCTTTAGGTTTGCCCACTGTCAGACCCAACACTTGGTTTCTGAGCAGATGACGGTGAAAGGGTTTCAGAACCAGGGCTGGCCCCTCAGCCTGTGGGGAACAGGAACACTGAGGGGTTCTTAATGCCCATGTGGAGGTATCTTTGGTGTGTGCACAAGGCACAGTGCCAGATATCTGGGAGCACTTGACAGGTTTCTAATCTAATGTACCCATTTCTGTCCCCTGGGGCAGGACACAGTGTCAGGACAATGGACTTTGCAATCCCAGCACAGCCAAAGGCTGTACCCTGAATTCCTGTTGCTTTTCCAAGGTTACCAAACAATATTTTTTTTCCTAGTCAACACGCACTGTACTCCCTCATGTGCTAACTACTACACTTTTCACTACACTAGAGGAAAATCTGTAGCCTTTTCCAGGCAGTATTTCCATGCAAACTGACTTGTATTTGATTAACAGGAAGTGTGATAGGGAGGGAACACAGGTGAGGAACAGTAAAGATCCTCACCCTTTCCTCCTCTCTGTCTGCATTGAAAGGTCCCTTGAAGGCATCCATCTGCCCCTGGCAAGCACCAGTCACACAGCTGTGAGCCAGAGGTAAACAGCTGCATGGTAGGTGTCATTTGTGATCCAGACAATGCAAACCATGCTAAGGATTGGTTACAAATGGCTCAATAATAATAATAATAATAATAACAACAACAATAATAACAATAACAACAATAGTAGTAGTAGTAGTAGTAATAATAATAATAGTAAAAGACAAAATGCACAGCACAGATAAGTGCCACGTCTTTTCTTATTTCACCTTTCCTTTTATGTTGTTTGCTTTCATATCTATGGTTTGGAGATTGCTCTTGTGTGATGGGATTAATAGCAGTTGAATTTCATTAGTCTGGCCTGGGTGTATTAAATTGCTTAAATAAACACTTAAGCAATATGCACAGTCTAAACATTTATTTAAGTTCTTACCTGAGCAGGGATACTTCACTGCTATTACTTACCTATATCAACCCCAGTGACTAATGTGGCAGGCTGGGTAGTTCCCTCTTTGGTATTTCACTTGGTGCAAGTAAAATTTCCTAATCCAAGAGTTCCTTACAGAAACCCTTTAAATATTGCAAGGGCTTTGCCTTATAGCAAAGCACCTTCTGAAAAGCCCTCCAGGTAAGGGTAATGTACCTGTTGTTTTTGAGATATCAGTGCTGCAATTGCCCTTGTTCACCCCTCCACTCTGGATTTTCACTACTTGCTTCCCATTATTTTCTTTTTATTTTTGAATACTTTGAATTGAAATAAGAACCCTTTAATTCATTTTTGCCTTAAACTTGCAACATCCCGCCTTATCCAAAGAATGCTGGTAGCAACTGTAGGGAATGCACTGACTGTTTTCCAATAGTCCATGTTCCTTTGCTGGCAACTTCAACAAATATATTGATTTTAAATCTGGATCATGATGTTTTATCATCTCACGTTTTATAATCTCACATTTCAGACACTAACAGTTTGATTCTCTTGTCATTAGGAGCTATTAATATTTTTACTAGGCTGCTGAATAGTTCATGCTGTGTCAGATCATGCTGGTTTCTTTGTAGCAGTTACATTATAAACCCCCAAGGAAACATATTCTGTATAACAGGTCTGGCTCAGACTGGGTGTTAAATCAAGGTTATAAAACAGTTTGCATTTTCATTACTGCATTTCTCTTCTTTGCATTCCTCCCTTTTATTTCTCTTTCTCTCTTTCTCTCTTTCTTTCTCTTTCTTTTTCTTTCTTTCTTTCTTTCTTTCTTTCTTTCTTTCTTTCTTTCTTTCTTTCTTTCTTTCTTTCTTTCTTTCTTTCTTTCTTTCTTTCTTTTTTTTGCTTTCTTGCTTTCTTGTTTTCTCGCTTTCTTGCTTTCTTGTTTTCTCTCTTTCTTTCTCTTTCTCTCTCTCTTTCTTTCTCTCTTTCTTTCACTCTTTCTCTTTTTCTTCCTCTCTCTCTTTCTCGCTTTCTCTCTTTCTCTCTCTCTTTTTCTTTCTTTCTTTCTTGCTTTCTCCCTTTCTTTCTCTCTTTCTCCCTTTCTTTCTCTCTCTCTCCCTTTCTTCCTTCCTTCTGCACTTTCTCCCTCCTTCCTTCCCTCCCACACTTCCTGCTGCACTTCCTTCTCTCCCTCTTTCCCTCTCATTCCTCACTTCATCCATGTCTGACTCAACTGTTTTCATTCTCCATGCAGGATGAGAATCCTCAGGAAACTCCTTGAGTCGCCTCTCACCATCAGCAAAAGTTACTGAAATGAACTTGTAGCCCCATGAAGCAGGATCAGAAGTGAATGACAATAAAGGCAAGGTAAAAACTCTGCTTTTGCAAGCCAATCTCAGATACTTTTCAGAAACCTTTAGAAAGTGGAGTGCCTTTAAGGAGATTTTAGTGTTTTTCTAATCAGAAACCTCAGTCAAGCACTGCAGACTCGATACTTAGAATCAATTGCTTCATGCTTACTGTATAAAACAAACAGCAGCCAAGAGCTGGTATCCTCAATTGTATCCTTACTAAAAATTGGAGAGGTAAATAAACACACATCTGGAGATAACCAGCACATGCCTATCAGGTTGATTTGCACTCCAACATAGATCTGTAGCCACTGCTGAGCACGGAAGGGAAGCAGAGCTGGAGATCATGTCAAGGCTCCCTTTAATCAGGGGATTAATTAGTTGTGGTGGTCTCCTGCATGGGTGTGTATTCCAGGCCATCTCCACTTGCTGCTGTTTCCATAGCATCCCTTTGGCCACAGGTCCTGCAGTGGTGGGGAGAGGCTGGAGTCAGGTGTGTGCTGGTACTATCACACATAAACATGATTTACTTAATCTTCAAATGTCAAAGGAAAATGTATAAATGTCAGGCTTGGCTGGCAATAGCAGCAGTAGGTTGGACACTCGAAAAGCAGAGATTCAGTAAATACAAGACTATTTTTTAATCTTGTTTGCTCTTCGTATCTTCCTGCTCTTTCCCACCAAGCCCTTCTCTTTCCAACCCAACGACAATTTGAAGGATTTTTGTTCTGGTTCCAGGAAGTTTTAAGAACAAACTTCAAACTTTAGTAGAAAGCAAGAAATGGGGCTTGGAAATTTTTCCTGGGAACAAATTTGCAGAACAGTAGCAGTGTAATCTAATTTATAAAGACATAACAGAAAATGGAAGATGACACTTAAATGTGTTTAGTGTCTGGGCAAATTTATAGCATGAAAAAATCACTTTGGCTTTCTTGAAGTTCTTGCATTAAACCACAGGTTTACTACAGAGGAAATAAAAAAATATGGAAGGGGAAATAGATGCGTTGATTTTCCCCATCAAAAATGTGACATAAATTTTTTTTTGTTTGGAAAGCAAACAAGAAAAAACCCCTCAACTTTGCAGTGTTGAGTAACCCTTGCTACCAGTTTCTGGCACTGTACTTGAATCTAAATAAGTGGACATTGCATTGGTTTGTGTGTTCACCCTCTGCAGCTGCACAGCAAAGGGGGGAAAACAAAATTGTGCCATCTCTGTATTTGATCTAAAACCTCTGGCTTGTTTTGGGAAAAGGAGTGATAGAGTAATACAGATGGACTTAGTTAAAAAAAACATCATGCAATGATTCCTGAAAAATTCCAAGTCTGTATGGTCCTTTCCAGACCTGTATGTGTAAAAATGACCTTCTGTTTCAGAACTGCAAGACTCCATGGATCCCAAAGGCAGTCACTGTCTGCTCCTTGGCACTTGGTGCCTGGAGGATGGCTGGACAGTACAGGCATCCCATGGATGTGTTGGGAGGCTGCCTAAGTCCTTTTTCTCACTTCCTTTCTGGGCTGTGGGACAAGTGCCCTCCTGAGAAAGCTCATTGCTGCCTAATGTGAGTCAGACCTGCTCCAACCATCCCCTTTGAGTTTTGCTTTCTCACAAAGGCTTTCAGTTTCCAGATTTCCCCATCGCTTTTTGGGTGGCAGTGCCCCACTACATAATCCTGGTGAGGGCACTGGGTACGAAGATCAAAGTTGAGAAGTAATTTTGGGGGAGAAATGCTCTCAACTGATCCTGCCACCCTCTGTAAGGGAAGAGCAGGATGCCAGACCATGCTTCAGCCAGACTTTTTGCACGAGGGCCAAAGGGGCTGTTCATCCTCCCCAACCTTACCGTGAGTTGAAGGCCAGAATGAAAACTTTAAAATGAGATTCACAAGCCCCTGTTGTGTCTTACTTCTGACTGTTGCAGCATACATCATGTGAAGTAGGGATTTGTTGTCTGTCAAGGACCTTCACCCTCTCACCCTGCATATAAAGCTGGATGCTTTGAGGGACACAGCAGGATGACAAGGAAATATCCTAAGTTGTTGCAGTAGTATCTCTTTGGTCTGCCTGAGCGACAGTGCCTCACAAACATGCCAGGTCAAACATGCCAAAGGAATGGAAGTGCAGGAATGGAAGGAATGGAAGTGCAGGATCCTGATGCCCTGCATGTCACAAGGGGATGTGCCTGGACCCTCCCAGTGCAGTGACTGCAAAGTGCTGCTGGGACTGCCCCATCCCTGACACCACAGCCCCCAAGCCCATTCCACCAGGTTCCTCTGGCAGCAAACACTTGTTTTCCCTCTGCCCATTTTTAAGGGGGTCCCTGCCCATCTAGAATCTGCTACTGAGCAGAAGGATTTTGGTTTCCTTTTGCGAACTCGGTGGCACCTCTGGGTCATCTGAGGGACCTGGATGTGGTGATAATCAGTGCAAACTGGAACTCATCTTTCCAGACAATGTTCTTGCTCATTCCTGTGCATCTGGGAGGGTGCTGGGGTATTGCTGCTAATGGAGTTCTACCACCTGAAGATCTGAAAATTAATTACATGTTGAATGGTGGATTAACTTGTATCTTTAGATTTCTGGGCCTTTGTATACATGGGACTGACCAGACAGGTTTATCAGATCTTTTGGATCTTTTTATTTCTCATTTGGTAACACTGTATTGACTACGAGCATTGTTTTTTTTTTTTTTAAGGCCATATAAATGAAGTCACTGCACAGCTCCTGGAAAGAGTCATATATTTGGGAGAAAACCTATTTTGTGAAGCCTGTCATAAATTAAAGATATTTGTGACTGTGACTACAGTTACAAAATTTTTTTGCTTCTTGTTCTCTTATGTGATTCTTTTATGTCAGACAAGATGGTAATGTACAAAAATTGTATTTTATATAGTCTGTCAAGCTTCACAGCAGGTGGTGCTTTGTCTTACCACACCACGGATGGAATGCTTTGAGATCAAAGCATACCTTACTGCACAGGAGGATGCCAAGAGACTCCTTCATGACAGGTGATAAATGATTTCAACATTTGAGCAAGGTGGCTGCCTTTACCTGTAAAATTAGAATTGGCAATGGTAATTAAAGAAACTGCTCATATAGAGATATCAATTCTTGAGTGTTATGAGCAGTTCGAGACTGCTGTGGGGAACAGGAATGTTCATCAATTCGTTAGAAACTGGATGGATAGAGTGGCCTCTCCATCTCTGACATTAAAATAAGACCAGGCCATTAAAATAAGTATGTTTGATTTACAACTACAGACAATCTGAATTGCAATTTTACTATTGCAAAACTCCAGAAGAGATAAATTATGTTTTCTAATGACATCATTTTCTACAGGAAAGTACGGCACAAATGCAAATTAAATGTTCTGTGAAAATGTAATAATCTCAGAAAAAACCACAACCCAAATCCTTAGAAAAGCAAAATCATCGAACCATGATATTGCATTTCTGTATCAGAAGGCTTGTTTTTAATTATTTTGAGAATTTCTGCTCTGAAGAAGCAAAACCATTTCATTTGGACTTCACTATTCGATTCTCTTAATTCAGGAAACTATTGTGCCATGATACAACACCTCTTACTGCATCAATCACAGAGCCCCGAGTGTGGCTGTGCTGCAGCAGGCAGATGTGCACCCAGCCAGCATCCTGCTCCACGCTGAGCAGCAGTGCATGCTGGTGGTGGGGAGCAGCTGAGCTTGGGGAGGGGGCTGTTCCTGGGAGCAGCCTCCCAGTTTGGATGTGGCACTGGGGTTGGTGTTTGTGCTGCCCTGCCCTGCCCTGGAGGCAGAGTCCTCCTGCCCTCAGCATTTTCTGAGGGGCTTGGCACTACGACTTTTCACTGCTGTGGTGTCACCCGACTTGTAGGGTGGCCTGGCCTGGCCAACCCCCCGAGTTCTTTGGTTTTATGAATGAAGCAGAGGAATTTCTTTTTTTTCCATCTTCAGAGATTATTTATTAATTTCTTATCTTAAGTTCTGAGCCATGGATGGTGCAGGCTCTGCTCTCTTACAAACATGAGGCAATTCTTCCCTCAAGGAGACAAAATGTCCCCTTAGATACAAAACAAACAATCCAATTATTTAACATTGTGTATTCTAAATGTATATTGTTATTACTTTGCTACCAATAACTGCTTATCAATCTATTCACTAACATGGCACTGCAGCAAACTCTGCCCAATGAGATTGTGCTCTTAACACTACAGAAAACAGAGTAAGGGAAGAAGAAGAAGGGAAACTGAGGCAATGCCCACAATCCTCCATCTTGAACCTTCACTTACACCCATAGTATATAAAACCTAAAGAATTCATTTTCACTAAGCAATAGCTACCAACTCCACTGCTATCTAACTCACACTTGGGTTGTTTCCAACTCCTCAGAAAGCTTTGGAAGTTTTCTCCATGGATAGAAACTGAAAGGAGCTTTCTTGAGGGTCAGGAGTGCTCAGGACAGGCAGAGAAATATTCCCTCTATCCTGGGTTCCCACACTGTGGAAGCTGCAGTCTGGATCTGGAAGCTGCACTACACTCCCAGTAACAACAGGAGAGAGATTTGGATGAAGAAAGGAGGACAGGGATTTCTCCTGCCTGTAAGCAGCTTTAGAAGACACGGTTCCAGAGGTGCTGGTGTCTTGTCTACGCTACAGCTCTTTGTGCTCCACACAGGTGAATGGGCTCGATCTACTTCCAGTGAGGCCCTACAGCCTTAACTTTCACTTCAGAAGCACCAGGAAGGTGAGTTTGCATGGCTATTTACAGGTTTCTGAGGACGGGCGGCTCTGGCACACAGGAACTGCAGCTGTGATAGCAGGGACCAAGGTGCACTTATTGTGTGCAATTCCCAGAGCCTGCCTTGTTCCACAGTCTGCTCTGTGCCATTAAAATGATTGGTCTCATTGGTTATGAGTGTATCTCACTTTTGACAACTAATTTTGAAGACCTCTAGTTTTTTAAGTGAGAACACCAACAACAAAGTAAAAAAAAGAACCAATTCCTACAGACTGATCATCCCTTTTCTTTGTTCAACAACAGTACAGTAAACTGGAGGTACATACAGGGACCATATCCCCAATCTCCAGAGGGTTTTAGGAAGCTCAGAGCACAGCCATGACTCCTTCCCAAAATTACCATGAGAAACCAGCATCCTGCAGTACTACGTTTTATGCATTGAAACAATGCAATTGCACCATCCCATTAGCTGTATTTAATAGCTCAGTAAGTGTTGAAAATACTAAAACAGGTATTATTGCTGTATGGCTGGAAGGGAAATTTAGTGCTAGTGTGAATTTAGGAGACTCACTGATGGAAGTCATGTTAGGCCTCCTGTTTTGCAAAGAAGGATGCAGCCTGGCTGCTTTATTTTTCAGCGTGGCCTTTTGAAATGGAAGGGGTGAGCTTAACTGCATGAGTCTATCCAGTTCCAAAGCATCACTGCAGTCATTCCAGGAGATGTTATAGCCTGGTAGAAAATTGTGACCTCAACCAAGTCTTACAGAAGCTGTGCCTACCCAGGGTTTCAGTGCAGCTAAGGGAAGGTACAGTTGAGGAGAGGATGAAGCATCCACAACTTCTTTGGGCAATATATTCCAATGCATCACCATCCTCACAGCAAAGAATTTCTTCCTAATTTATAATCTAAGCCTACCCTCTTTTAATTTAGAGCCATCACCCCTTGTCCTATCCCTATATGCCCTTTTGAAGGTTCCTTTCCAGTTCAAATCTCCTTTCAGGTACTGAAAGGCTGTAATAAGGTGGCCTTGGAGCATTGTCTTCTCCATGCTGAACAATCCCAATTCTCTCAGCCTTTTCTCCCGTGAGAGGCGTTCAATCCTCTAATCATCTTCATATCCCTCCTCCAGACTCTTGTTACCAGAGCACTCCTTGGTGTGTCAGGTGTTGTATATGCTGTCAACTGTCTCCTAGAAGCTATTCCCTCTGGGCAGAGAGGAAAACTTGCACTCTTCACATAATGACTTAATTTCCCCTATTTGCTATGTATGCTGGTTTGATATTGGTTGATATTTAGGAAGAAGGAAGAAAACCATTCACAGAAATGGTTTTCCCAAGAGAGGCTCCTGGGAGCTTCCTCCGTGCCTAGAAAGGCCAATGCCTGTCTAGTTCTGAGAACTGACAGCTCTGTAAACCATTGAGAAGCTGGGTCTGCCTCTGTGAACAGCCCATTTTAAAACCCGGGAAGTTCCAAAAGCCCTTTTTGGCTGCCAGCTCCAGAAGTGCACAGGTGAGACCTGCAGAGCACGATTCTTCCCTCAGGGAGAGAAAAGCACAGAGTGACAACATGAAGACACCAGGGTCAGTGAAAGAAGGAGTTTGAGTTCCAGATGGAAGAAGAATGAGGAGATGCCTCGTGAGGCTGAAAATTCTTTGGTAATGCCAAATGAAGATGGATTGTAATAAACTACAGTATTTCCTTTAATTCATGAGAGAAAACAAAGCATGGGAGGATAGATTGTTCAAAAACTGTAGACCCAAGCAGAGGCAGCCACAACTGAGCAAAGCAGATGTTGAAGAAGCAGTGATGGTCTGAGGAGACTGAACAGAGAGAAAAACAGAGATGAGAGTGAAGAGGACTCTGTGTCTCATGGAGAAAAGAAAAAGACCTCTGGTCTCAGAGATGAAGGTGATTGCAGAAATCAGTGAAGAGAGCCTTCGCTTTGAACAGCTCATCCTTAAAAATAACACCCCATAAGTGGACATGGCCCATGGCTCACTCAGCTGTGAGGAGGCTGTGAAAATGTGAGGAATTTCGCAACAGCAGGAATTTTCTAAACCGAGCAGCTGCTGTTTGTGAAAATGCAGGACCACGAGAGGGCTGTGTTCTTATGGAAAAGTCTCCAGGACATGGCAAAGAAATCTCCTCACTCTATAACAACTGAGGAAAGACTATTGTAGAAGTGATNATCTCCTCACTCTATAACAACTGAGGAAAGACTATTGTAGAAGTG
>VWYI01035464.1:7761-19015 GCA_013399455.1 Anthoscopus minutus
CTCCTCCTCCTCCTCCTCCTCCTCCTCCTGCTGCAGCTGTTCCACCTGATCTATGCACAGCAGGACCTGGTGAAGCAGCTGGCCAGGTTGGCGGGCTGGCAGGACACTCTCACCAAGCTCTATGTGAAGGAGTCCTACGAGTGCCGCCAGCAGGGCCTGAGCACCGCCGGCTGCCCAGAGCCCTGCGGCAAGGACAGGACGAGCCCCCCGCCCGCCGAGCTCCAGGAGCTCGATGTCTTCCTCCCACTGGGATACGAGGCCTCGGACCAGGAGCTCTCCGAGGGCTTCTCCGACCACTCCATGTCCCCGAGCGGCCGCACCAAGTGCTTCCACTCCTACAACTTCAAGTCCTTCGACTCCTCAGACCGGGCCAGCCGCTCGTCCTCCAACCCCGGGGACGGTCCCCCCTTCGACGGCGTCTACCACCCGCTGTCCCCCTTCTCCACCTCGCCCTTCGACCTGGGGCTGGACCTGGCCAGCACCAGCTCCATGGCCACGGCCGAGAGCGGCACCCAGACCCCAGCCAGTGGCCCTGGCACCCCCTCGCCCCTGGAAAGCTTCAAGCCCTTCCCGGGAATGCGAGCGCGCAAGAGCTCCAGCCTGTCCAATGTCCTGGATGAGAGCAGCTACCAGGACGTGCTGCCCAGCGACAACATCTCCAACACCAGCAACCCCCAGGTGAGCCCCCAACCTCCATCCCCACCCTCCCGGGGCACCACGGGCGCCTCTCACCTTCCTCTGGGCTGGCAGCAAACCCCCGAGGAGGAGCTGTGCAACCTCCTGACCAACATCATCTTCTCGGTGACGTGGCGCGGGGTCGAGGGCTGGGACGACGCGGCCTGGAGGGAGCGTGGCCAGGTGTTCTCGGTGCTCACCAAGCTGGGCACGGCTTGCGAGCTGGTGCGGCCCCCGGACGAGATCAAGCGCAGGTGAGGCCCTGCCGTGCCCCAGGGGTGGATCCCAAGGGAAGGGCATCCCTCTGGAGCCGCTGCTGTCCCACAGCCTGCTGGAGATGATGCTGGAGTCGGCGCTGACCGACCTGAAGGAGTCGGGCGCGGCCGCACTGCCCGGGCTCACCCACAACGCCCTCAAGCTGCTGCGGCTGCTGCAGGATTTCCTGTTCTCCGAGGGACACAACAACCAGGCCCTGTGGAGCGAGAAGGTGGGTGGGAATGGGCAGGGGTTCCTGATCCCAAACCTCAGCTCTGCTAATCCCTGATGTCAGCCCTGGCGCCCTAAAGCCGGCCCCAGCTGCGGCGGGACTTGGACATAACTGCAGGTTTGTTCCTGGGTTGAAATCAAAGGCTAATTGTAACCTTGGCAGATAAACTCGGCCTCAGTCCTAGATTTAAATCAAAGCCTAATCCTAATTTTAGGAAATAACCTCTGCTTCATTTGTAAGCTTAAATCGAACCCCAATCCTAATCCTTGAACCTTAATTCTAACCCCTAATCCTAAACTTTAATCTTAAACCCTTACCATAAATGCAACCCTTTGTAGTCCAAACCTTGAACCTAAACCGTAAGGTTAACTCATAAACTCTAAATTTAACTGTGCCTCCTAAATCCTAAATGATCCTAAAGCTTAACTCCACACTTTTGTCATAAAACCCAGCCCTTAATCCTAACCTGAACCCTAACTTTTTCTGTAAACCTAAACCCTAACTTTAACTCACAGCCCATAATCTCCTGCATCCTAACCCTAAACCTTACTGCTATTCCTTTATCCCAAAGCCCAATCTTCCTGCATCCTAACCCTAAACCTTACTGCTATTCCTTCATCCCAAAGCCCAATCTTCCTGCATCCTAACCCTAAACCTTACTGCTATTCCTTTATCCCAAAACCCAATCTTCCTGCATCCTAACCCTAAACCTTACTGCTATTCCTTCATCCTAAAGCCCAATCTTCCTGCATCCTAACCCTAAACCTTACTGCTATTCCTTCATCCTAAAGCCCAACCCTAACTCCAATCCCATACCCCAGCCCTGCCCCCTAACCATAATTCCTGAGCCCCAACCTCCTGCCAAACCCAGACTAGCTTGTCACGCATTGGGTTCTTGTCCTAAACCAGGTTCTAGAACCCTAAACTTGGCTTCTAAACCCCAACCCGAATGAAGGGCTGGGTGGCGGGGCCGGAGCCGCTGGCTTGGCAGGGGTGGGGTTGCTCACCGTGTTTCCCCCCCAGCTCTACGAGGGGGTCAGCAGCCTGCTGGACAAGCTGGGCGTGTGGCACCACCTGGCCGGCGGCGGCTCCGACCTGAAGGAGATGGCGCAGACGGGGCTGCGGGTGCTCGTGGGGTACATCCTGCTGCAGGACCCCCAGGTGCGTCACCTGTGAGCACCTGTGCCGTGGCAGCAGCTCCCAGCACACCTGTGCTGTGGAGAAGCAAGCTGGGCTAATGTTCAGGCACTGCTCTCAAACCTCCGCTGCACGCCTGCCGGGGCTGGCTCAGCGCTGGAGGCACGGGAAGGTTCCTCTTGGTGGTTTTTATTCCAGCAGAATATGGCAGTAGGTGAAGGGGAAGCCCCGCTCAGGAAGTAGAGCCTCGTCACGTGGTGGTGGCTGCTTAAAAAGGGGAAGGGGTAGGGGGCAGAGGGGGTTGATCTCCAGGGAATAGGGTGGCCGCCACTAAAGGGGTGTTTTTGGGGCCCTGGGGTCTGATTCTGGCAGGTTTCAGCAACCCCATACGAGAGGCGCTCTTTGCCTCAGGGCCAAAAGTCCCAGAGTTTATTGTAGAACAGCCTACATGGTGTCCAGGAGGAGAAGGAGCAAGCTCAGGGGTTCCTCCACCTGAGATAAACCCAGGGACAGGGGCCAGGGAGAGGTCACAGCCAATGCCACACCTGATGGGAGGGGCAAAGGGACGTCTCAGGTAAACCCATCACCATGGACTTGCGTGGGGAGAGGGGTGAGTGGGACAAAGCACCTGGTACAGCAAAACCACCCCGTGCAAAATAACAACTCGACAAACTACTCAGTGCTCCACAAGACACCAGTGAGGGGACAGGGAAAGGAGAAACTGGGGGAAATTGGGACAGAAGTCTGTCGCTAGAGGACACAGAATGAACCACACCAACACAGTGCAGTGTCAGAGCAGGAAAGGAGAAGGTTTGTTCTGTGACCTCGGTATTTAGAGCTTCTGGACAATGACCAGGGATTGGAGAATGAGCTTATTGCCTTTCCAATCACACTGGTCAAACCACAAGTCCAAAAAGTCCATCAAATGACATCTCTGAAAAGGAATGTGGTAAACAACAATGTGGGAACGCTCGTGAGAAAATGACCTATGAGAACACTCAAAGCTGTAATGTCAGGGCCACAGCAGTCCATGGGGGAATCTGTTTTCCCCCAGGAGGGATAGATAACTCTGTGGCAGGTAACTACTGCTGTTCCCAGGGCCAGGGGCTTGGCATTGGCTTGGAGGAGAGAGCTCATGTCACACTCCAGCCACCCCTCCCCGGGCGCCGCGGTGGCCTCGTGGTGGCCTCGCCTCACGTCCCCTGTCCCCTCCAGCTGCACTCTCTGGCCTACGTGAAGCTGCACAGCCTCCTGCAGACCACGGCAGCCCCTCGCAGGGACGAGGCCTGTTACCTGCTGGGGAAGCTGGAGACGCCCCTGCGGCGCTCCCTGGATTCCAGGTCGGAGACTTTCTCCTGGCTGGTGCCCATCATCCGCACGCTGATGGATCAGTGCTACGAGACCCTGCAGCTGCAGCAGTTCCTGCCCTCGCTGCCCCCCACCAACGGCAGCCCCACCTTCTACGAGGATTTCCAGCTCTTCTGCACCACCCCGGAGTGGAGGGGCTTCATCGAGAAGCACGTGGGTGCCGCGGGCTGGGGGTGTTCCGGCGGGGACCCGCCCCCGGGGACGAGGCGTGGTGGGCACCAAGCCCTGGGAAATGCCTCTGTGCTCGTCCAGGTGCAGCCCACCATGGCCCAGTTTGAGATGGACACGTTTGCCCGGAGCCACGACCTGATGTCCAATTTCTGGAACGCCTGTTACGATGCCATGATGAGCAGCTCCCAGCGCCGCGAGCAGGAGAAGGCGGCCAGCCGCAAGTTGTTCCAGGTACCGCCTGCTCCTTGTCCCTGGAATGTCACCCTGGGGCAGGCTCCGTATCCTGGGGACACTCACCTCAGCCCTGGGGTGTCACTCTGGGTGTTCCTCATCCTGGGGACGTGTTCCTCATCCCCAGGGATGTCACTCTGGGTGTTCCTCATCCTGGGGACGTGTTCCTCATCCCCAGGGATGTCACTCTGGGTTCAGCTCAGCCTGGGGACGTGTTCCTCACCCCCAGGGATGTCACTCTGGGTTCAGCTCAGCCTGGGGACGTGTTCCTCATCCCCAGGGATGTCACTCTGGGTTCAGCTCAGCCTGGGGACGTGTTCCTCACCCCCAGGGATGTCACTCTGGGTTCAGCTCAGCCTGGGGACGTGTTCCTCACGCCCAGGGATGTCGCTCTGGGTTCTCCTCATCCTGGGGATGTGTTCCTCAACCCAAGGATGTCATCCAGGGATGTGCTCCTTATCTTGGGCGCATGCTCCTCACCCCAGGGATGTCACTCTGGGTTCTCCTGAGCCTGAGGACAGGCTCCTCACCCCAGGGATGTGCTCCTCACTCAGGGGATGTCATTCTAGGAATGTGCTCCTCTCCCTGGGGTGTTAATCCTGGGGTTGTTCTCTTCACCCCAGGGACGCCATCCTGGGGACATTGCCTTCAGGAAGTGCTCCTCCTCCTGGGGACATTGTCCTGGGGATGTGCTCCTCCTTCCAGGCACATTATCCCTGGGATGCCCCCCTCATCCTGGAGATATCATCCCATGGGTGCACTCCTCATCCCAACAACATCACCCTGGTGGGGGGGCATTCTCCTTACCCCAAGGACGTCCCCCTGGGGACGTCCCCAAGCCCAGTTGTCACTTCACTCTGGTGGCCCCTCGGCAGGAGCTGGTGCTGGAGCCGGCGGCGAAGCGCGGCAAGGCGGAGAACGGCCGGCACGCCAACGTCCTCAAGCAGGCCAACAACCACCACAGCACCGTGCTCAAGCAGTGGCGCTCCCTGTGCCGCCTGCTCACCTCGCCCCGCTCCGCCTGGGCCGACCCGTGAGTCCCCGCCTCGTCCCCAGGGACGGGTGACATGGTCAGGGGTCCCCCAGGGTGCCTCACCCCCAGCTGTCCCCCAGGAACCCCCCGGAGGTTCGCTGGAAGCTGTCAAGTGCCGAGACCTACTCCCGCATGAGGCTCAAGCTGGTGCCCAACCTCAATTTCGACCAGCACTTGGAGGCCAGCGCCCTGCGGGACAATCTGGGTGAGGTGGTGGCACTGGGGCACCTGTGGGTCCTCCCCAAGGGTGTCACCGGTGGGGCTGGGCTGGGAGGTGTCATGGACAGCGCTGGATTTGGGGGCCCTTCCCAGGAGTTGCCCCCAGCTCGGGGGCATGGTGGGTCCTGCTGACCCCCTCCTCATTTCAGGAGCTGACCACCTCCAGAACCCCACCGAGTCCCTCCCGCTCGCCATGGCCAAGGAGGCCAAGGTCAGCGAGCTGGAGGATGACCAGCTGGCCGAGGAGGACCTCCCTGTCCTGGAGAGCCAGTGAGTGACCCCAGCCCTGCCACAGCGCCGCCTCACCCGGGCTGGGGGTGTCACCAGAGTGTCCTCACCCCGCTGTGCCGCCCAGGACCGAGCCCAAGGAGCAGAACCAGCGGGAGAAGCTGGTGGTGTCGGAGGACTGCGAGCTCATCACCACGGTGGCCGTGGTCCCCGGGCGCCTGGAGGTGACAACCCAGCACGTGTATTTCTACGACGGCAGCAGCGAGAAGGAGGAGACGGAGGGAGGTAACGGCGGGCATTCCTTGAGGGGTGTGAGGAGCCCGGCGCCATCCCTGCCTGGGGAATGGCGGGATGGTAACACCCGGGGGGGGCCTCTGCGTCCCCTCACCCTCGGCAGGGATCGGCTACGACTTCAAGCGCCCCTTGTCCCACCTGCGCGAGGTTCACCTGCGCCGCTACAACCTGCGCCGCTCCGCCCTCGAGCTCTTCTTCATCGACCAGGCCAACTACTTCCTCAACTTCAGAAAGAAGGTGGGGACCCCCTCGTCCCCTCCCAGATCCCTCCCGGGGCCGTGGCTCTGCCCGAGCTCCGGCTGCTGCACGTCCTTGTGTCCCCCCCAGGTGAGGAACAAGGTGTATTCCTGCATCCTTGGCCTGCAGCCCCCCAGCCAGAGCTATTTCGGCAGCCGGTCCCCCCAGGAGCTGCTCAAAGCCTCGGGGCTCACACAGGTACCGGCCCCACCACGGCCATCCCCGCTCCCTGTGTCCCTCCCAGGTGGAAAAGGGCAGGGTGACAGTGTGGGATGGGATGGCCATGGGGCTAGGGATGGACATGGACATGGAAACGGGGATGTCTGATCTGGGAGTGGCCATGGGACCATGGATGGACATGGACATGGCCATGGACATGGGACCATGGATGGACATGGACATGGCCATGGACATGGGACCATGGATGGACATGGACATGGCCATGGACATGGGACCATGGATGGACATGGACATGGCCATGGACATGGGACCATGGATGGACATGGACATGGCCATGGACATGGGACCATGGATGGACATGGACATGGATAGGGGATCAGGGCTGGCTGTGGATTTGGGAGTGGCCATGTGACCGTGGATGAGCATGGACATGGACATGGGACCATGGATGGACATGGACATGGACATGGACAGAGAAACGGGATGAGGGCTGGCTGTGGATTTGGGAGTGGCCATGTGACCGTGGATGAGCATGGACATGGACATGGGACCATGGATGGACATGGACATGGACATGGACAGAGAAACGGGATGAGGGCTGGCTGTGGATTTGGGAGTGGCCATGGGACCACGGGTGGACATGGCCATGGACAGAGGATGAAGGACGGCTGTTGGGATTGGCCATGGGACCAGGGATGGCCATGGGGTGAGGGCAGTCATAGGGTAAAGAACAACTGTGGCACATGGCATGGTCTGAGAGCAGGGATGGCCACAGAGCAGGGCACGGCTTTGGGATGGGGGTGGGGACCAGAGGTGACTGTAGAGCCAGGGATGGCCATGGGATGGACATGGCCGCAGTGCTGGGGACAGCTGTGGGACCAGTGATGGCCCTGGGACTGGGGACAGCTTTGGAAGCGGGGCTGGGCAAGGGACGGGCACTGGGGGGTGTGTGCCCTGCCTCCTCCCCCCCAAACCCATCTCCTCCCTCTCCCTTCTCTCCAGAAATGGGTCCTGCGGGAGATCTCCAACTTCGAGTACCTCATGCAGCTGAACACCATCGCGGGGCGCACCTACAACGACCTGTCCCAGTACCCCGTGGTGAGCCCCCGTGTCCCCCAGTGTCCCCCCACGGTGACCCAGTGCCCCCCCAGGCTCACCCACCTCCCATCCCCACCCAGTTCCCCTGGATCCTGCGGGATTACGTCTCGGAGACCCTGGACCTCAGCAACCCGGCCGTGTTCCGGGACCTGTCCAAGCCCATCGGGGTGGCCAACGAGCGGCACGCCCGCGACGTCAAGGAGAAGTGAGTACCCCCACAAAGCAAGGGCGGGGAGCACCTGGCTGGCTCCTGGTGGACCCCATCCCACCTGGCCTGCAGGTACGAGAGCTTCGAGGACCCCACGGGCACGGTGGACAAGTTCCACTACGGCACTCACTACTCCAACGCCGCCGGGGTCATGCACTACCTGATCCGCACCGAGCCCTTCACCACCCTCCACATCCAGCTGCAGAGCGGCAGGTGGGCAGCCGGCGGCTGGATCCTGCAGAGGGGACATCGTGGGGACAGCCAGGCTCCAGCCAGGTGTCCCGTGCCCCCAGGTTTGACTGCTCGGACCGGCAGTTCCACTCGGTGCCCGCGGCCTGGCAAGCCCGCATGGAGAACCCGGTGGATGTCAAGGAGCTCATCCCGGAGTTCTTCTACTTCCCGGAGTTCCTGGAGAACCAGAACGGTAAGAAGGGGACAGCGTGGTCACCACCGGGGGAGCACAGCGGGGTCTGTGTCCCTCATCGTCCTCGTGCTGCCCGCAGGCTTTGACCTGGGCTGCCTCCAGCTCTCCAACGAGAAGGTCGGGGACGTGGTGCTGCCGCGCTGGGCGCGCTCCCGCGAGGACTTCATCCACCAGCACCGCAAAGCCCTGGTGAGGCAGGGACCCCACAGAGCCCTGGGGGCGTTCCGGGGCCGTTCCCAGCCCACCCTGACAGCCCCATCCTTGGACAGGAGTCGGAATATGTCTCTGCCCACCTCCACGAGTGGATCGACCTCATTTTTGGGTACAAACAGCGCGGCCCGGCCGCCGTGGAGGCCCTCAACGTCTTCTACTACTGCACCTATGAGGGTGAGCTGTGGGGCAAAGGGAGGGGGACGCCCGCCAGGGCTGTGTCCCCCCGTGACCGTCCCCGTGCGCAGGGGCCGTGGACCTGGACGCCATCACGGACGAGACGCAGCGCAAGGCTCTGGAGGGCATCATCAGCAACTTCGGGCAGACGCCCTGCCAGCTGCTCAAGGTAGCTCAGACCCCCACCCACCCAAAATCCGGCCCCTTTTGGGGGGGTCTCCCCTCTCCTGATGGCGTTCCTGCCCCGCCAGGAGCCCCACCCGGCGCGGCTGTCGGCGGAGAGCGCTGCCCGCAGGCTGGCCCACCTCGACACCCGCTCCCCCAACGTCTTCGAGAACCTGGACCAGCTCAAGTCCTTCTTCGTGGAGGTGAGGACACGCCCGGGGGTCCCTGGGCAGGAGGGGTGGGCTGGGGTGGTCAGGAGGGTGCCCAGCAGCTGCTGTGTCCCCGCAGGGCATCAGCGATGGGGTGGCCCTGGTGCAGGCCGTGGTCCCCAAGAACCAGGCCCATTCCTTCATCACTCAGGGATCCCCCGACATCCTGGTGAGTGTGGGGAAACTGAGGCACAGGGCCATTCTGCTGGTCCAGGGAGGGTGCAGGACCAAACCAGGGATGATGGCGGCAGTGAGAGCGGTGTCACCTCCCTTGCCCCTCTGCCCAGGTCACCGTGAGTGCCAATGGCTTGTTGGGGACCCACAACTGGCTGCCCTACGATAAGAACATCTCCAACTACTTCAGCTTCACCAAAGACCCCACTGTCACCAACGCCAAGTGAGTCGCTGGGGCACAGGGGTGGTCCCTGGGAGGTGCCACCAATCCACCAGCACCACCATCCCACGTCCCTCCTCACAGGACCCAGCGCTTCCTGCAGGGCCCCTTCGCCCCCGGGGCCGACCTGAGCTCCCGCACGCTGGCCGTGTCCCCCGACGGGAAGCTGCTCTTCAGCGGGGGACACTGGGACAACAGCCTCCGTGTCACCTCGCTGGCCAAGGGCAAGGTGGTGGGGCACATCGCCCGGCACATCGGTATGTCCTCCCATCGTGATGGTGGTGATGGTGGTGATGATGATGATGATCTGATGATGCCCTGGTTGTAGGGCTATGGGGGATGGAGGAAGGTGGCACATCCTCCCTTCATGATGATGATGATCTGATGATGATGATGATGATCTGATGATGCCCTGGTTGTAGGGCTATGGGGGGTGGAGGAAGGTGACACGTCCTCCCACCGTGATGATGATGATGATCTGATGATGCCCTGGTTGTAGGGCTATGGGGGGTGGAGGAAGGTGGCACATCCTCCCACCGTGATGAGGATGATGATCTGATGATGCCCTGGTTGTAGGGCCATGGGGGGTGGAGGAAGGTGGCACCATGAGGGACATCTCCCAGTGTCTCCATCTTCTGGGGATGGTCCAGGTTCCCACCTCGGAGCTGGAGTGGGGTGAGGAGCAGCAGCATCCACACCCCAAAATACATTTATTGGAGTGGGATTGGCAGCAACTCCAAAAGCACATCGTGGTGCCATCCCATGGAGTCAGGGGGCCCAGCGTGGTGGGAGGGGACCGCCAGCTCACGGTGTCCCTCTGGCTGTCACAGATGTTGTCACCTGCCTGTCGCTCGACCTCTGCGGCATCTACCTCATTTCTGGCTCGCGGGACACCACCTGCATGGTGTGGCAGGTCCTACAGCAGGTAAGGGCTCGAGGAGCAGGGCCAGCTCGTGGTGGGCACTGCCAACAGGTCACTGATGTCCCCATGTCCCCAACGCCAGGGTGGCTTTTCCAGCGGTTTGGCTCCCAAACCCGTCCAGGTGCTTTACGGCCATGACGCCGAGGTGACATGTGTGGCCATCAGCACCGAGCTGGACATGGCCGTGTCCGGCTC
This sequence comes from Anthoscopus minutus, assembly GCA_013399455.1. Lineage (NCBI taxonomy): Eukaryota > Metazoa > Chordata > Aves > Passeriformes > Paridae > Anthoscopus > Anthoscopus minutus. The sequence goes on from VWYI01035464.1 coordinate 18,024, forward strand.
CAAGGTGAGCTGGTGGGACCGTGGGGTGGGCGTGGCATGGGCCGTGCCACCACCATCGTCACCTTGTGTCCCCTTCCTCCCCCCAGGACGGCACCATCATCACCCACACCGTGCGCCGGGGTCTCTTCATCCGCTCCCTGCGGCCGCCCGGCGAGACTTGTCCCCCTGCCCTCCTGTCCCACCTGGCCGTGGGGCCCGAGGGGCAGGTGGTGGCCCAGACCGCCGTGGGGCAGCCCTCCTGCTCCAAGGTAGGTCCAGGTGTCCCCATTGTCCCCTCGCGGCCAGCGCCACCACCGCGCTCCCCGTGCGCTCCTTGCAGGAGAGGTTCGCGCTGCACCTGTACTCGGTGAACGGGAAGCTCCTGTCCTCCGTCCCGCTGGACCGGGAGGTGACAGCCATGTGCCTGACCGAGGACTTCGTGGTGCTGGGGACCTCGGGGTGCGGGCTGGAGATCCGCGAGCTCCAGAGGTGAGGGGTGGCTGTGCCCTGGCCTGTCCCCGCCACGCACTCATGGTGTCCTGTGCCATGGTGCCACAGTGTCCCGTGCCATGGAGTCCTGTGCCATGGTGTCCTATCCCATGGTGTCCCATGCCATGATGCCATTGTGTCCCACTCCATGCTGTCCCACTCCATGGTGTCCCATTCCATGGTGTCCCATGTCATGCTGTCCCACTCCATGGTGTCCTATTCCATGCTATCCCATTCCATGCAGTCCCATGCCATGATGCCATTGTGTCCCACTCCATGCTGTCCCATGTCATGCTGTTCCACTCCATGGTGTCCTATTCCATGCTATCCCACTCCATGCTGTCCCATGCCATGATGCCATTGTGTCCCATTCCATGCTGTCCCATTCCATGCTGTCCCATTCCATGCTGTCCCATGCCATTGTGTCCCACTCCATGCTGTCCCATGTCATGCTGTTCCATTCCATGCTGTCCCACTCCATGCTGTCCCACTCCATGCTGTCCCATGCCCTGATGCCGTTCTGT
>VWYI01035466.1:0-17104 GCA_013399455.1 Anthoscopus minutus
GGGCGCGGCGCTGCTGCAGGAAGTGCTGGATGCTGTCGGCGTCGCGCCGCAGCCACGCCGCGTTCAGCAGGATGTTCTCGCAGCACTGCTGCACCGTGCGCTCCGCCGACGGCGCCGGGTGGCTCTCGAAGAAAGCCTGGGGGACGAGGACACAGCGGCTGCCAGGGGGACACCAAGGGACCCGACCCGGCTGGGAACTGGGGTGGGAATTGCCCGTGGCTCGGAAGCGACACCAAAATCGTGGCGTGGGCTGGGGGAGGTAAAAAATGAGCCGGTGGCAGCCCTGAGCTCCACAGAGCCACGGCCCTGGGCACCTGCAGAGGTGGGGAAACACCTGCAGAGGTGGGGAAACACCTGCAGAGGTGGGGAAACACCTGCAGAGGTGGGGAAACACCTGCAGGGATGGGGAAACACCTGCAGAGGTGGGGAAACACCTGCAGAAGGTGGGGAAACACTTCCACTTTGAATGGACAGTGACCTTCAGGGGCTGGACAGTGATCCCAGGCCCAGGACAGTGGCCCCAGGCCCAGGACAGTGGCCCCAGGCCCAGGACAGTGATCCCAGGCCCAGGACAGTGATCCCAGGCCCAGGACAGGGACCCCCAAGCCCAGGACAGGGACCCCCAAGCCCAGGACAGTGGCCCCAGGCCCAGGACAGGGACCCCCAGGCCCAGGACAGCGGCCCCAGGCCCAGGACAGGGACCCCCAGGCCCAGGACAGTGGCCCCAGGCCCAGGACAGTGGCCCCAGGCCCAGGACAGGGACCCCCAGGCCCAGTCTGGCCAGGCTCCAGGAGCTCTCACATTTCCTCCTGGAGGAGCTCCTGGCGCTGCTGTGACATTTCCAGGCCCAGGGAGTCCCTGCCTCCCTCCCAGCTGCTTTTCACCTCACTCCCTGCAAGGTGACACCGAGGTTTGGGCATGGGGAATTCTCCACTAAAAGCTTGGGAATGCTCTTGGAAAAGAGCTGGGACTTAATTAGGGGTGGTTTTCCTGCTCAGTGTTTGCAAATAAAAAAGTAATTCTAGTGCAAAATGTCTCTGTAAAATCATTTCTGCTATTAAATCTTTACTGAGAGGAGTCACTAAATGATAAAAAGGACAGAGCCAGCTCAGGGCTCAGCTGACCTTTGGAATGAAAATTCCTTCTGAGCATTTTCCTAACAGGAAAGTGCTAATTAACAAATTAACAGCCCTATTTTAAAGTTTCTTCTTCCAGGATGTTCTTGGAAAAATGTAGGGAAAGAATAAAAAAATGAAGCCCACACCTACTCTCAGAGCTCTACCAGTGATGGAAGTTGGAATACTTCTGAATATTTGAAAGTCTTCTCTTTTGGGGGGGCTCAAAGCTGCTGCCGAACTCTGCTGGATTTTATCAAAGTTGAAATGGATGAAGCAAAAATCAGTGGAGATTCCAGATTTCTTCCAAAATGCTGATTTAAGGCATTTCAGTAATATTTTACCCAACCTAAAGAGGGGCAGTTTGGGGACAGCACAAAAAAATCCATCAGGATTTGACTCTTCCAGCCAGAGCACCCCGGGTTTATCAGTGACTAATTAATAAATTCTTTAATTAAAGCTTCTTACCTTCACTTCTGCAGCCATTTTATCATTTGCAAATCCATCCACTGTCAGCTGCAGGGGGAAAAAAGCCAACATTAAAGGAGAAATCCAACATTTCCATTCCCAGTTGTGAGGGAAGGGCTTTTCCTCAGGGCATCTCAGGGTACCTTTATTAATCTGGATATTAAGAATCCACCTTGGTATCGATTATAAAGCTCCTCCCAGTTGTCCCTTACGAATTTCCAGGCAGCTTTCCTGCCCTGCTTGCTGCCTCCAGCCACTCCTCCAATCACTGACACCGTGTCCTGGGGACGTACCTCTTCCTGGGGAGGGAAATATTATCAATATTCCACATTTTCCCAACAATTCCAGCACCTTGGCTTTAGGCATTTCCACACCCAATCTGTCAATTAAAGTGCTTTTTTTTTACCCAAAAATTTAATGTACAACTCAAAGACTGAAGGAAAAGCACATCCCTGATTTATTCTCAGGTTACACCCAAAACTCCCTGATTTTTACTTAAATCTGGGAAGATTTAGAGAGATCAGTTTGGCTCATTGGTAAATTGAGAGGCAGAAGTGCATTTTGGCTCCCTGAGTATTGCTGCTGGAAGCAGAGCACTTCCAGGAAAATTGGGATGAACTTCCACAGGGAATCAACTGCCCTGAACACAGAAAATCCTCACAGCAGGTGCCTCCAACCAGACCAACCTGACTCTTCTCTACTTGGAACCAGTTCGCTCAGATTTTTATTCATTTGGAACCATCTCAGCCAAATTTTTCTTAATTTGGACTTAGCTCACTCAAGACTTCTCTTAACTTGGAACCAACTCGCTCAAGACTTTTCTTAACTTGGAATTTCCCCAAAAATTTGAAGACACAACTCAAAGCTTGACCCACAAGAGCATTCCTGCAGTTTTAAGGCCATCCCATGCTCTCCCCCAGTAATTCCCTGGGGAACATCCCAAAGGAAGGGGCAGCTTGCCCAGGAACTCACTGAAAGTGCAAAGGTGAGAACTTTTTGGATCAGCTCTGGCTGGGAGATGGCTCCGAGGACGCGCTCGATCCGGTTCTTTTCCTCCTGCATGTCAGCCTGCTTGTGCAGCTACAGGGGCAAACATCCAAATATTAATTAGTAATTAATTCCACACCTAATGAACCCTCTGTGGCTGCCAGAGCTGCTAATTGCTCATCAAACCCAAGCAGGGACAAATTGGCCTCGCTGGTGGCTGCATTAATCCCAGGGAATGGCGTCAGGAATAAACTGATTTTCACCAGTTTATATAAAGGTCAAGCAGGACAGGTAGAAATTCCCAAGGGAATTTCACACCACGACCCGGGATTGGGGCTGGCTGTGGATAAATCCCACCCCAGAGGGTTTTTTAGGGGGAAATGTGGGATTTCGGAGAGTGAGCACCCACCTTTAGCATGGTGTCCAGAGTGGAGCTGTCCCCATGCTTCAGCACAGTCACGTAAACCTGGGAGAAAACCAGGAATGACTTCCAGAAAAACAATCCTCGTACTCTTGGAAACGCAGCAATTTGCATGGAATTGGGTCAGAATTCCCTAATCTGGCAGCACCAGCACTGCTCCCTCCTGTGTTTTAACTCTGTAGAGTGTTTGAATCTCATTGGATAGATGCTTCAACTCTTTCATGTTTTTTCCTCCATTTCAGGAAAATTCGGGCAATTCCAGAAGCGGAAAAAAGCCCGCCAGGATGACAGAAAGAGGGATCCCCACCCTCCCCCTTTGGAATACAGCTGCCAGGGGGGTGGGGACAGGTTTTGGGGACCTACAGGACTCCTCAGGTCAGCAGACAGGATGTGCTTCCCTTCCACGTGCTCCTTGAAGCGGCGCCGCGCCTCTTCCAGCGTCGCCTTGTGCCCGGCTTTTCCCAGCTTCCCCAGGACCAGCCCCCGCAGGAGAGCGTCCAGGTGGCCTAGCAGTGAGCAAGAGTGGAAAAATGGGATTATTTGGGAGATAAAACTCAGCACTGAAGCTTTGTCTCAGCTGTTTGACAACCCCTGAGGATAACCAGAGAATCCAGGGCTTTTGTCCCTCTTTTTTTAGGGAATAAACTGATTTTTTTTTTTCACAGCAAGAGGATTCCAGCCCAAACACAACAGGCAGGGCTGAAACCTGAGCTAAATCAGGAATTTTAATCACAATTAATTGACCAGGACAGGTAAACATGCACACACACGGATCTCCATCCTTGTAATCCAGGAATTTTCCTGCCCCCCAGCAGATGGAAAATTAAGCAGGGAATTTTTATCAGTGACAAGGCAGGAAAGGTTTTACCATTTTAACTCCTAACTGGTTGTTTTAAGGATTGTTTCCTGCTTTTAAGTATAAAAACACCCCTGAATGCCTCTTTCTGCCTCATTTTCCTCTCTTCTCTCCCCCAAATCCCTGATGGGTTATTGACACTCAAGATTCTCAGAATTTCCCAGCAGTTTTCCACCAAATCCCTGATGATTTTTTGACATTTCCAAACCCACTAGTTTTCATTAATGCCTTATTGACCCCCAAGATTTCCAGAACTTCCCAGCAGAAACTATCCCCAAATCCCTGATTTATTGATACTCAAGATTCCCAAATCTATAACTGGATTTCCCAGAAGTTTTTCCCCTAAATCCCTGATTTATTAACACACAAGATTCCCAAATCTACAACTGGATTTCCCAGAAGTTTTTCCCCCAAACCTTGCTGATTTATCCACACTCCAGATCCCAACCCCATAGCTGGATTTCCCAGCACTTTCCCCCCAAACCCCTGCTGATCCATCCACCCGCCAGGATTCCCAGAATTTCCCAGCGGAACTTTCCTACCCTCTCCAGGTTTGGGGTCCCAGCCCAGCCTCTCCCCGATGGGGGAGAAGACGTCTCTGATGAACACCTGGATGTCCTCGTGGAAGTCTGTGTGGGACAGGAGGGTGGCCAGGATGCCCAGGTTGCAGCTCAGGTCGCTCCACACGGTGTAGTTGGGCTCGTTCACAAACGCCTCCATCACCTTCAGCACCTCCACGGTGCTGATGATTCCAGCTCGGGCCTGGGCAACGGGAAAAGACAGAGATCAACCCCATTCTTTAACAGCTTTTCAATTTGGCCCCAATCCCAGAGGTTTCTGCCCCAATCCCACAGGGACTCTGCCCCAGCCCCACAGGGACTCTGCCCCAATCCCAGAGGGTTCTGCCCCAATCCCACAGGGACTCTGCCCCAATCCCAGAGGTTTCTGCCCCAGTCCCACAGGGACTCTGCCCCAGTCCCACAGGGACTCTGCCCCAGTCCCAGAGGTTTCTGCCCCAGTCCCACAGGGACTCTGCCCCAATCCCACAGGGACTCTGCCCCAGTCCCACAGGGATTCTGCCCCAGTCCCACAGGGACTCTGCCCCAATCCCACAGGGATTCTGCCCCAATCCCACAGGGATTCTGCCCCAGTGCTGAGGGGCTCACCAGGGAGAAGAGGTCGTTCTGCAGCCCCAGCCTGTCCACGGGGGGCAGGGACAGGTCCTGGATGGCCGGGATGAGGCTCTCGAGCATGGCCGGGCTGTACTGGGTGCGGTAAAACCCCACTGTGCCCAGGTTCAGCTGCCAGCACAGAACCAGCACACACGGGTAAGGCAGGAGCAAGGAATGCACTGGTTTACATGCAGTTTTATCTAAATTATGTTCTATGTTTATGTATATGCAAATAAAATTTATTTTATCTTTTTATAGTTAAATAAAATGTAATTTCTTTTTATACATAATTATATAAAATGTTGTTTATACATATATATAGTTGTATAAATGTGTCTAAAATAAGTCTTTGTATTTATATGTATTTAACTAAAATGCACCTTTGTATTTGTACTTTTTTATCTACAATTTATCTCTATGTTGATACATATTTACCTAAAATATATATTTGTATTTACACTTATGTATCCAAACTTTATACACATTTATCTAAAATATCTCTGCATCGATATATTTATCTAAAATATATATTTATATTGTTATATATTTTAAAAGATACCTTTGTATTTATCTATGTTTATCTAAAATGTCTCTACACATATTTACCTAAAATATATCTCTCTATATATGTATTTGATATATCAAAAGCATTGTAGAAAGACTATATATATAAATACACTATATTCAATTATATATTAATATACTATACAAATATATAAATTATAATTTAAAAAATATAGTGTGTATATAGTTATTCAATAAAAATAATATACTGTATAGACATATACATATAGATAAGAATTTAAATATAAATAGATTTTAGTAAGAGATAATATACTTAATACATGGTATAAAGTATCTAATAATTGTAATAATTATAATTATCATAATGGTAATGAATAAAATAACAACAATAATAATGACAACAATGACTAAAAAAGCCACCACATCTCAACTCCACTCCTGCCTTTAATTTCATTGTTTATTCCAGGCTTGAATTCCCAGAAAATTTCAGGTGACATCGTAGGAAAATGGGAAAGAAAGGGAGGAAAGGGAACCAAAGCTCCACAGGGACGCCTCTCCAGAGGAAACCCAAAATTCCAAGGGGAAAGGGAAATCCAAGAGGGAAGAGGAAAATGAAATTTTCAGGGCTCACCTTGACCCACTGCTCTGGTTTGGTGTCCTTCAACACCACAGTGAGCTCCGGCTTGTCCATCAAAATCTGCATTTTGGCACTGCTGGGGTCCTCACTCGTGCAAATACTGATGGGCACCATCCACATGGGGAAATCCTCCCCTGGACAAGAGGGAAAAGGAGGAATCAGGAAAAACGGGTGGGAAACATCGAGCTCAAACGGGTTCCAGCTGCAGGCTCAGCACTAAAAATCAAACTGGAAATAAAGGTCCAAATCTGAAATGTCAGTTTGAAAGGTAAAAGTCTGAGGGAAATGTCAGTTTTAGAGGTAAAAATCTGAGGAAAAATGTCCATTTTAGAGTTGAAAATCTGAGGGCAAATCCATCTTAAGAGGTAAAAAATCTGAGGGAAAATGTCCATTTCAGAAGTAAAACTCTGAGGGAAAATTAGAGTTTTAGAGTAAAAAAATCTGAAGGAAAATGGCAGTTTTAGAGATAAAACCCCTAAATTCTATAAATCAGCTTTCAAGCCAAACATTTTAATTCAGATAAGCGTGGAAGGTAAGTGGAATCAGTGCTGGAATCAGCAGTGGCTCCCACCTGAGGCATTCTTATAATTTCATTGGTTTCAGCACCACCACAAACCAGCTGCTCCCCAGCCTCTCAGACGGCCCTGACCCTAAAACTGACATTTCTGAAGGAATTCTGAGCCAAGGAATGCTGCTCTCCATGCCAGGATATAGAAACCATGAGTGGGAGAGGCCCAACCTCAATTTCCTCAGGTTTTCCCGCCTGGGTCTCAGGCCTGGGGCTGTTTCAAAATTGCTACTTTTGGATGAAAAGCAAGAAAAACCAACAAATACCTCTTCAAATCTGGGATATTCTGTGGATCTGTGCCCACCCCATTCCTGCTCCCAGCTCTCCTCTTACCGGTGTATGGTCCACTGGCACAGAATTTCTTCTGGACCAACTTCAACACTTTGTCGTCTTCTTGCTGAGGGAAAAAAATTTTTAAAAAAAGGAAAAAAGGCAAGAAAATGAGAAAAGGAGATGACTAGTACATGGAATTCCAGCCTGTGCGTGTCACTGCCCTCAGTTTCATGGAACATCTTGGGTTTTTCCCCTCAGAAAAAGAGTACAAATTGCTGTTCTAACAGCCACGGCCTGGATTTGCTGCCTGACTCCAGCCCCTGATCCTGCAATCTTGTGGAATAAGCATAATTGGAGTGGAATTATTCCCTCCTCTCCACAAACATTTCCCACAAAGAGCAAAGTCAGCAAACTCCAGGGATCCAGAGAGTTTTGGGATGAATCCACAGGGATTTGGCAAATCCCTCCCGTCAGAACCAGAGCTGTGCCCACACGGAGCCTCCCCTGATCCAAGGGAGCGCTCGGAATCAGGGAATGCTCTTACATTTGATCCAAAATTAAGGCACAATTCCGTTTTTACCACCCCAATCCAAGGGCATGCTTGGAATCAGGGAATGCTGTTAAATTTGATCCAAAATTAAGACACAATTCTGCTTTTACCTGTTCAGCCTCCACATAAATGAGTGGAAATCCCATTTGTTTGGTCCACGTGTTCATCACAGCAGCAATGGGTTTGCCACTGGCTTTTTCCAGGCTTTCCCAGAGATCCTCTGTGGGAGAAAAGGATCTGAATCAGGACTGCAAAAGTCTTGAGGCTTTACTAAGGACAGGAGAGGGAAAGTTGGGTTCTTACTCCACCTTTTAAATTTTTATGTTTTATTGAAATTTAACAGATGACAGGCAAAAATAAAATGGGAATAGTTTAAACCTCCTCAAGGAGGAGGGAGGGGAGAAGCAGCTTCTTTACTACTAGAAAACCCCGATCAATACACCTCGTGATACAAAAATTAACATTAAATATGCAAAGAGAACAACATTTCCCTTTAGTTTTTTCATGTATTATGTCAAAAATCGCTGACCAAACACCACAGATTTGATTTGGCTGACTGAGTTTTGATGTCCCCACTCCCACATTTGATCTACAAAAATAAAGGTTTGAAAGCAAAAATATCAGACTTTGACCTGTTTAATCACAGGATCAAAACTGCAAAAGGCTCTTTTGGAAAACCAAAGAATATTTGTAAATTATAGCTGTGGTCAGTGGTGACTCAGCCCTCGGACATCACCTTAGCCCCACACTCCAGGGACAGAAAATCTCCAGGGATGCAGGGCATGAAACTGGGGAGGAGCCAGGAATTTCCTGGAATTTCAACTATCTAAGGTGGAAAACCAGCAGTTTTGAGTCCAGAAATAACTTTTGTGCCCTTGCCAGTGACCCAGTTACCTGTGGCAGCGTTCCTCTGCTGGAACTTGGTCAGGTACAGGTTCATTCCTTTCCGGAAATCCTGGGAACACATGAGTGCAGATGTCACAGGGCTTTCCTATCCTCCCTCTGCTCTGCACTTATCCCCAGGAATCAGGCAAGGAATCCTTCAAATCAGTAATTCCTTCAGTATTTCCTATTATCTCATTTTTCCCCAGACAAGTTCAAACACAGCTTGAAGCGGTGAAATTTTCAAAACAGAGAACAAAATTTTGTTTAAGGTCCAGTAATTTTAGTTATAAAAAATGCTCTGAAAATCTTCACCTGAGTAATTTTAGCAGTAAAAATTGCCCTGAAAACCTCCAGCTCCCATCTCTTTACCTCATCCCCAATGTAGTCGTGCAGCATCCGGATCACAGAGGCTCCCTTGCTGTAGGAAATGGCATCAAATATTTCATCCACCTCAGAGGGATGGCCCACACTGACCTGTGGGAAGCAGGACAATCCCCAGTGAGCAGGATCTAGGCTGCCAAAAATTGGATTTTGCTCATGCTGGCTTTGTAGGGTTAAAAATCTGAGAAAAAATGTCAGTTTTAGAGAAAATCCGAAGGAAAATCAGCCTTAGAGGTGAAAATCTGAGGGGAAAATGTCAGCTTTAGAGTAAAACATCTCAGAGAAAACGTCAGTTTTAGAGGTGAAAATCTGAAGGATTCTTTCTCCTCAAGAATCCACTGCTGGATTGTCTGAGAGGAATCTCTGCCCCCAGACAAGGAGAATTCCCCAGGTATGGCTGGGGTTTGGAAGTTAAACATGGTTTAAGTAATGTTTTGATGCTGGATCAGATAGATTTGGGGATTGTCCTTCAATCCTTCACTTCCCAAAGGCAGTGAAACCCAGCAGGAACTGTTCAATCCAGGGACAGTGAGCAAGACAACACTCAGGGAGTAAATCACTCTAAAACGCCCTGCTGGATGAGGCCATTTCCCTAAAGTTATTTCTTAAAAGATTAGGATCCCTAGGAACCAGGAACCCTAGGAATTCCCAGGGAGGTTTCTGGGGGGCCCAGCACCTCAGGGAGAGCAGAACCTTGCAGTGCAGCTCTGGGTTCAGCTCCGCTCGGCGACGACCGTGGAATCCCCTCGTTACTTACAGGGAAAAGGGGAAAGAACAAGGCAGGAAAAGCAGGATTCACCTCGATGGGGTGGCTGTTGTCTAAGGCATCGAGCTCCTGGGCTCGTGTGTAGTCGGCAGACACGAACTGGGTCCAGATGTCGTACTCGGGGAAGCAGTGATCCACGCACAGGTACTCGATCCACGAGGCAAAGCCCTCGTTCAGCCACAGGTGGGTCCACCACTCCTGCAGGGACACAGAGCGAGGCATGAGGGACAAAACCCCCAGGGATTTGCTCAGTCGGGGCCAGTCTGAAGCTGCGTTTGCTGCAGACAGGAACAATGTGTCAATGGATGTAAATTAAAATGGATATTTAATTCAGTTTTTCTCCAACAGCTCCTGATTTTAAAAAGCCAGACCAAGGAAGTTTTGGGGCTCCAAAACCTGACTTTTCTTGCCCAGTCCTGGTTTCCACAACACAAACTCCAGAGCCTGTGGAATATTTGGATTCAAGCATCTCTTTGTGGGGATTTGGGAAAAGCAATGGTCTAATTCCCAGAGAAATTTCCAGAGAAAGCCGAAGTCATTTGTTACCAGAACCCCTGAAAATCCAAGCTTTTATCAATAAAACATTAAATAATAAAGTAATGGAACAAATTAAATAAAATTATGGAAAATCATTCTATTTATCAATGGAATTTCTCTATGGATTTCACTCCTGCTGCCTCACGGATGTTTTTATCCCCCCTAAAATGAGTTAAATTTCAAACCGTTCAGGCAGCTGCTCTTGATTTACCCAAAATAACTCATAAATTACCATTATGAGTAACTTTTCAGTACCAGGACTGGAAGGATTTGCAGGAAAACACTGCATTTTTGCTAATTATTGCTAAATTCTAACCAGGACCTCCTTCAAACAACTCAAAACTGCTTCACATAGAAAATATTTATGAATAGACAGCACTGCTAAAGAATAAATTGGTAATAAAACACTAGTTAAATATTAAAACACTAGTTTATCTTATTAATTACTTAATTAAATGTATTTTCTTTATTAAAGAAAGTAATTAATTATTTTAACAAAGCGTGCTGCTGTGGAGGGGCACCCAACAGACATTTTGAACAGGATAGGAAGCAGATTGAAATGAAGAATGAGATTTGGGGGCTTTAGGTACCAAAACCCACCATTTAAACATTAAATTAATGCTATGGAGGGGCATCCAAACACAGATTTTGGGCAGGATGGGAAGCAGAATGAAATGAAAACGGGATTTGGGGGGTTTAGGTTCCAAAACCCACCATTTAAACATTAAATTAATGCTATGGAGGGGCATCCAAACACAGATTTTGGGCAGGATGGGAAGCAGACTGAAATGCAAACGGGATTTTGGAGGGTTTAGGTACCAAAAACCACTGTTTAAACATTAAATTAATGCTATGGAGGGGCATCCAAACACAGATTTTGGGCAGGATGGGAAGCAGACTGAAATGAAAACGGGATTTTGGAGGGTTTAGGTACCATGGTGACGAGGTTTCCGAACCACTGGTGAGCCAGTTCGTGTCCCACCACCAGAGCCACCCACTGGCGGGACGAGGAGCAGGAATTTTTGGGGTCGATGAGCAACGCGGTCTCCCTGTGTTGGAGAGAAAACCAGAACTCAGCAGGGTGGGGACAGCCCAGGGGGTAAAAACACCACAACCCAAAGGAGGTGAAATCACACCCAAGCAAGCTAAAAAGTGAGGAAAAAACCCCCCAAAAAACCAACCCAAAATCTCTTTCAATGTAGCCATGAAATTCCCAGGGCGAGTTCCACAGCTTCTGGAATGCTTTGGAGCAGGAATTATTTTATGGCATGCAAGAAGTGGGGAAAAAAATTCCCAGGCAGAAGAAGGAAAATTTATTGTTTTTATTTATCAAAATGCTGCTCTAGGTAATTTTTGGAAGCTCAGCTCCCTCCGTGCTCCGGGGTGGGCGCAGATCCCGCCCTCCTCAGCATTCCCAAAGGAATTCTGGCTCTTCCAAGAGGTGTCAGCACCAATTTCTCCACTGTGGCACCTCCCAGCGCTGCTCAGCGACCTCTGGAATTCTGCAATTCCAGGGAAAAACCTCCCCAAGGATGGTGCCTGCAGGTCCCCAAAAGGGACAGAGTAAACTCAACACAAAGGGGCAAAAATTCACAGCTCCATCCCAAAAATTGTCCTCATCCAGGATAAATATATTTATATTTTTTTCCACACAAGGAACAAAATATCAAATTTCAACAGAATTGCAATAAAGCAGGGAAAAATTTGAAAACTGGGCTCAAATTTGTTCTAGTTTATTAAGGCCGAAATCAAAGCTGAGTAGAAAAAATCCCAAACTATTTCAGAATTTAAAGTCCAAAGCTTACAAGCTGCTCAAAATTCAGGGAAATCCTCCTGACCACCAGCACAGAAAACAAATTAATATCAAGCAAAAGTGCAAAACTTGATCAGAAGAAGGAAAAAAAAAACCAAACTGCAAAGGAAGGTGAGTTAATATTTTTGATTTTCCCATCTCCACACCGCTACTCTGTGGCTGCCAAATTTACCTGCGAGGTAAAATAAACTCTCCCAGCTGTGTCACGAAATTTTATGGGGGAAAAAAAGGGGCCAAGAAGGTTTTGTCAGTTTTAAACCCTCAGCCAGTGGGTTGAGCCGCAGCAACACCACCAAAATCATCCAAACCAAAATAAAAACTGAAAGTATTGGCTCTATCTGGTTTGGGATGACACCCAGCAATTAGAGCTGCCTCAAATGAATCCAATTAACTCCAAGAATTAGTGAACAAAGAGGGGGAAAGACAGTATTTTAACATCATACCTATAAGTAACAAGGCCCCAGTTCTCCATGGCACCTTTATAAAATAAATACAAAGGTTTATTGATATTGATCCACACCTCTTCCCAAAGGTTTTTTTATTATTTTTTTAATAAAAAAATTCAAATAAAACACAATTTCAGCAATAAAGTGAGTTACTTTACCAGCAGCAAAGTCTGCAATAGCTATGAGATCAATTTTAGGAAGAGGGTAAGGAACATTGAAGTAGTCCTTATAAAAAGGCAGAGTTTTAGCAGCAACCTGTAAGAAACAAGAGGAGAAATTTCTGTTAAGCTGGAACTGGGAAACACTCAGGAAACTGTGACTGAACCTAAAAAATCAGGATTGAGACTAAGGAATTAACAAGACTGAAATGAAATCATGACTGAAATTAGGAAATTATGACTGAAACTAGGAAATTAGGAATTAGCTGGTTCAGATTTACCTCCAGGGCAAACCTGCCCTGCTCGGCCTTGCCCATGGGCCTGTCCACGTGCACGAGGACCCCGTGCACGTCTACAACTCACAAAAAACCAAGAAAGAAACCATGAAAAATCCCCCTAAAAGAGGAAAAAACCGCCAAAACCAGCATGAAAAATCCCCAAAACTCCCAGATTTCTGTGAGGGACTGGATCCCAAAACCCCCAGAGCCAACCCAGCTTTACCTCCAGGGCAAACCTGCCCTGCTCGGCCTTGCCCACGGGCGTGTACACACGCACCAGGACCCCATGCATGTCTACAACCCACAAAAAACCAAGAAAAACCAAAAAAACCCCCACAAAAAACCCCCAAAACCCCCAGTTTTCTGTGAGTGACTGGATCCCAAAACCCCCAGAGCCAACCCAGCTTTACCTCCAGGGCGAAGCAGCCCTGCTCGGCCTTGCCCACGGGCGTGTACACACGCACCAGGACCCCATGCATGTCTACAACCCACAAAAAACCAAGAAAAACAAAAAAAACCCACTAAAAATCCCCAAAACTCCCAGATTTCTGTGAGTGACTGGATCCCAAAACCCCCAGAGCCAACCCAGCTTTACCTCCAGGGCGAAGCGGCCCTGCTCGGCCTTGCCCACGGGCGTGTACACACGCACCAGGACGCCGTCCTGCGACCGCGCCTCCACGAAGTCGTACTCGCCCACCACGAAGGCCACCAGGTACGTGGACATGACGGGCGAGCGCGCAAACTTCACCTCCACCAGGCTCTCGTCGTCGGGGTACGGCCGCCGCTCCAGCACGTTCTGCAGAGACAGGGCTCGGGCAGGGAGCTGCGCTTTGACAGCCCAGCAGCGCCCGCTCGTGCTCCCAAAGCTGTGGGTTTTACCCCAAAAATGTTGGGTTTGTTACAGCGTGAGAAACTCCGGGAGCTGTGGAATATTTGGATTCAGGCAGCTCTTTAATTTAGGAAAAGGAATGTCAGGTCTAAATCCCAGAGAAAGATATTAGCAGAGTCTCTGAAAGTCCAGGTTTTTAGCGCTAAATGGAATTCGCTCCTGCTGCTTCACAGATGTTTTTATCCCCACTAAAATGAGGTAAATCTCAAACCAGAGGTCAGAAATCAGTTACTCCTGATTTACCCAAAATAACTCATCAATTACCACGATGAGCAACTTTCCAGGTCCAGGACCAGAAGGATTTGGGATAAAACCCCTCAGCTCAGGTGCATTGTGCCTGCTCCAGAGTGGGAATTTCCAACATGCTGGAGGAAGCATTCCCTCCTTCTGGTTAAAATTCAAGGGATTTGGGGTTTTCAGGCAGTTCCCTCATGGCTGAAGTGCCCCATCCCAGTTGGAGATGTGATTTCATGATGATATTTTATTATATTTAAGTTATGTCTCATTAGAAACTAAAGAGCATCAATACCATCCCAGCAAGACACCACCTGAAATCCTGACACAAAAACCTCATGGTCAGGGCCAGGCCAGGCTTTATTTATTTATAAATAAATAATAAAGGAATAAATTATAAATAAATTTATTCATAAATAAATAAAGCCTATTTTTCAACTGATTCTTCTCCATCAACATCACCCAAACTTCCATGCAGGCAGCAAACTAAAAATGCTCACTTGTGTTTATTTATGTTTATTCCGCTTCCACTTTTTCTCCCAGCTCTGGACAGAAATCCAGAAAGGAAAACTCACAAAGGATTTTTTCCCCAATCCCTCTTAATCAAGCAGCACATAAAATTAATTCTGATTTTATTTTTTTTTTAAACATCCAGATTTGGCCAACCTGGTCAGGTTTTGTGCTGACATCAAATTTCGTGTTTCTCTTCCCATTTATTGCAGATTGTACTCCCAGTTGTTATCAAGGCAAATCATTAATTATCAACGGCATTATTACAACTTTAATTAAAATATTTATTGGTACATGAAATCTTACCATATTTGACAAAGCTACTCGGTCTTTGGGAACCACCAGAGAAATATCAAATGTTGCTTTGATTGCAGGCTCATCCCAGCATGGGAAAGCTCTGCGAGCATCAGTAGCCTGGAAAAAAGAGAATTCAGCAAATAAATCACAGCAGATTGTGGCAAGAAACCACAGAAATTCAGTTTATTTCCAACAAAAAGAGAGAAGATCGTGGTTTGGTCTCCTCACTGCACTCCTGACCCCCAAATTAGCTTTTGATTCTTATTTCATTCCTAATTTGACTTAAAAAGCACTGAAGAGGCCTCAGAGCTCGGCTGGAATTGTGCAAATCCAGCGGAGACGCGGAGCTGGGCGGTGTGGGGGCACCCCACAAACCACCCCAAATCTGCCAAAGAGAGCCCAGGAAATTCTCTTTTTGTGCTGGGGGAGTGCTCGGGGGTTTATGGGACCCACGGAACGCCAAATTCCCTGGTTTTGTCCAGGCTTTCCATAACAGAGATGGCATTAAATACCCGGGTAAAGGCACAGTGTCCCGGATTACCAACATGCATTTCTTATAAAACATTTTTTAAAACCAAAATTTTAAATGAAAATTTTAAAAATTGAATTTTTTAATAACTCCCTTTATAAAGGGGAATTTTATTTAAATAAGGAGATGATTTTGAAGGCTGCAGCTGCTGGAGGCAGAGGATGAATCCCTCAGAAGAAGGAGGAATTTGCCAGATCCAGGATTTACTGACCTTGGGGCTGTGAGGGAAAGGGCAGTAAGGAAAAGTGGAAAAAAAAAGATAAAACAGGGAAAAAAAACCTCCAAGAAAAGCAAAAAACCACCCCAAACAAAAAACTATGGAAAAACCCTCCAAGACAAGGAAAAAACCCTGAAAAACCAAGGAAAAGAACAAGAAAAAATCCGGAAAAAACAAGGTAAAAACCCTCCAAAACAAGGAGAAAACAAATGAAAATAAAAATATAAACAATAACAGTAAAGATTAAAAAAAAAAAGTAAAATGAAAATCAAATAAAAACAAAATTAAATTCAAAATAAAAATGAAAATGAAGATAAAAATAAAATGAAAATACAAATAAAAATAAAATTAAATTCAAAATGAAAATGAAGATAAAAATAAAATGAAAATCAAAGAAAAATACAAATAAAATTAAATTCAAAATAAAAATGAAAATGAAGATAAAAATAAAGTGAAAATCAAACAAAAATACAAATAAAAATAAAATAAAATTCAAAATGAAAATGAAGATAAAAATAAAATGAAAATCAAAGAAAAATAGAAATACAAATAAAATTAAATTGAAAATGAAACTGAAACTAAGAGTGAGGCAGCAGCAGAGCCGTACCTCGAACTGGGTGACGGCGGCGTAGCGCGTGTCTCCGCTGGGCGTGCTGTATTTACTCCGGTAAAACCCTTTCATCTTGTCGTTCAGCTCCCCTACAAAGTCTATCTTTAGTGTCCCTGTCCCTGCAAAACAAACACACAAACCCCTGGGATTGGCAGGTGACCAATTAAAAAAAATAAATTATTTGGTGTGTATTTTATTCCCTAAACAAAATAAATCCCAGACCATCACAAGGCTCCCCAGAGGATTTTAGGATCCTTTTTTAACACAGGTGGGATCTACCTTCAAAGTTCCATCCCCCAGCCCTCAGCTTGGAGCAAAGTTTGCAGAACTCTGGGATTTAAGGAATGATGGCACCCTGTGGAATCCCCAAAGCCGAGCTGGAGCTCTGGCCCCACTCAAAGCCCTTAATCAGGCCCAGGATTAACCCTGCCCTCAGTGGCTCCGTGCAAAAAAGGGAAACCTGAGCTTGCCAGCCAAGATCCCACAGGATCAAACATTCCAGCCCCATCATCATCACCCTACAGTCTCCTAGCGCTGTTTGTCCAGATGCAATTATAAAAAAGACACAATTCCAGATGAAATAAAGCTTTATCCAAAGTGAGGAGCTGAGTTTTGACAACCAAGGAGGTTCCTCTGAACTGGAGCAGCTTCGGAAAGATCCGAAAGTGGACGGCTGCTCAAATCCCATGGTAATTCCCAAGTTTCCTCTGCCCAGAGGAGTGACAGGAACTGCTGCTGCCTCCCACCAGCAGGGAAATCATTGCTCAGGAGTTGGAGGCAAATTTCACCATGAATCAGTCAAAATCTGCAATTCCAGAGGCTCTGGAGTGGATGCACAGCCACATGCACAGGGAGGAGTCCCAGGGCAGGAATCGCTGGCCCAGGGCAGGAATCGCTGGCCCAGGGCAGGAATCGCTGGCCCAGGGCAGGAATCGCTGGCACCAGGGCAGAAATCCCTGGCACCAGGGCAGGAATCCCTGGC
>VWYI01035466.1:17608-32116 GCA_013399455.1 Anthoscopus minutus
CAGGGCAGGAATCGCTGGCCCAGGGCAGGAATCGCTGGCCCAGGGCAGGAATCGCTGGCACCAGGGCAGGAATCGCTGGCACCAGGGCAGGAATCGCTGGCCCACCCCAGCCTTTCCAAGGGCAAGCCCAGGCAGCAGGGGAGGCTCTCACCTTTCTGCAGGGTACTGGGGAAGGACAGAGTGACCTTTTCATCCTCGTTCTGGTAGTTGAACCCTGTGGCATGAACCTCTGCAACGGGAAAAACAGCACCAGGGTCAGAAAAGCCATCCTGGAAAGGGGTTTGTGCTCAAAACTCTGCAAATTCACCCAAACTGGCCGAGCTCCACAACTCAGAATCACAGCTCTGAGGGATTCAGTGGGAGGAACCGCGGGAAAACACCCGTGGTGGGAATTCCACGGCAGGGAGAGCTCCAGGAGTGAGAGCTGTGCTGAAAAACCCAAAACCTGCAGGAAAAACGGGATCTGAGCCCCAGGAATGGGGAAATACAGCCCCAAACTTCTCCCCTTGCTGTTAAACGCTTCCATCAGTGCAGCAGGATTTGTATTAATTATCCCAAACAGGATGCTTAGGATTTATTTACCCAATTTGTGGCTCTCGCTTTGAAAATCCCATTAATCTCCACAGCAAGGAGGTTTTTGCTTGGATTTAACCACAAAACAAACGCTGATTTTATTTCAGAAATGTCTTCAGAAGCAGGGCCTCACTTTGGGGCTCCTGCCCTGCTCAAGCAGAAGATCCCAAAGCCACCCAAAAATGAGGCAGTTTGGTGTTTACATAGCACAAGAACTATTTGTGGATGCAAAAATCCAAACTATGAGGCCAGGCTGGGAATCTGCACGGGAATTGAGCTGTCCTGGAGCTTTGGCAGAGCCAGGAGGGAGCACCTGGTGCTGCCCCTCCCTTCCTAACTCATCAAATCCTCTGAGGGGATGTGGATCTGTTCTCCTCCCGCCAAAACAGATCTGCAGCAACCCCACAGAACCTCACTGTGCAAGTTCTGCTCCCTCCATGCTCAACCACTGCTGCAGCCTGTAAGAAATGATCATTTAAGAGCTTCAAATCTGCTCCAAAACAGCATCTCCAGCCGCCAAACTCGGCAAGCCCGGACACAAGGAAGCGCTTTCCATCCCAAAACAGAAACGTGCCAGGCAGCCAAGGGCTTGCACGAGCACAGCTGGTCTGAAATGACAATTTCAGTCACAAAAGGACTCGTTTTCCACGCTCAGGTATCACTCCAAGGCTTGGGTTTCAGCCCCAGCACACTGCAGGATGCTCCACACGTGACAAAGGGAAATGGAAATGTGGTTTTATCGTGGTGAAATTTCCAGTGCTGTTTATTCTGGAGCAGTGTGATTTCAGCCTTAAGCCTGAGCTAATTCCAACCTCTGCTCAATGCAGGAGCTGCAGGAATGAATTAGGTTTAACTGCAGGTTTCACAGAGCTCTCTGCTCAGTGTTTAATCTGAGTGAGCCACCGTGCTGCTGCGCAGAACACTGAAAGGCTCCAATAACACAGCAAAAACCACAATGCAGAAATAAATTACAAAAATAAAAATCTCTACAGGATCAATTTTAGGCTCTCCTGATCCGTGCTGAGGAGTTCCAAGATTTTAAAAATCAGCTGTAGCAGGATTAAGTTGGGCATTGAAGAATCCATGCCAAGGACACCCAGCTGCCAGCAAACAGCCAAAATAAAAGTTTGAGTTTTTTTCCTTATAACTGAGGACATGAGGCAGAAAATGAGACAGGAGACGAAGATTTTAAGGAGAACAATCCTGATGGACTGGAATTGGGCTCCAGCAGAGAGGAGCTGAGCGCTGACTCTGTGGGACCCCATGGATTTTGACCCCGACTCTTTCCAGAGCCCAAGAGAGCCCTGAGGGTGACCCTGGCCAGAGAGGGGCCGGACACCTGCTGGGAATTTCCTTATCCAGGAGGAATCCTGCAGCTGGACACGCACGCTGAGGTCACCGAGCACCTGAGGGAGGCCGGATAAGGATCAGCCCAGGAATGCAGCAACGCTCCCCACTTGGATTTCCAAACACAACGACAAAGCCACAAAACATTTGTATCTTTTTTTACAGCTTCCAATGGCAACGAGCTGATCCAGGAGACAAACAGCCCTGCAGGGGCCATGGAGCAGAGCTCCTGAAACTCAGAACACACAGGAATGTGCCTTACTTGGAGCTTCTGCCAAAGGTTGACAGTGGATATCGAGTTTCCCACTCCTCCTCCTCTCTCAGTTGTGAGCCTCTCTAAATGTGTTTGAATTTGTGGATCTGCTGCTTTGGAAGTTTTCACTTGTCCCAAAAAAAAGAGGTGAACATCACCAAGGCTGGAAGATGAAACCCTGAAACCTTCAGGGCTGTCTAAATCTCAAAGCAGCTCCTTACAAATCAAAGCCCAAAACAACAGGACATAAACCAAAGAGTCCAAGTTACATTTCCTTTCTTTTTTGTTCAAACTCCTCATTTGGTGCCAATAATCTAATCCAGAGCAACAGAACCATGGAAAACCGTCAACAATACTTTTTGTTGGAGTTGGAGGGAACAGCCTCTAACAAAGATGTGATTGCAGCAGAAGGCTGTCTGAATTCCTAACGCTGGAATACAAAAGCTCCTGAGGAGAACAGCCTGATTTTGGCAGCCCACAAACTTTGGAGAGTTTGGCACTGCAAGGTTGCAAGTTAATCACTTGCACATTAGAGCACAGCCTGGGCTGAGCTGCAGCAGAAAAGAAAAAGCTGCTGGTGGCTCCGTGGATTTGGGAGGGGGGAAAAAAGGGATTTTTTTTGTCATGGAGAAAAAGAAAATAAGAAATGAGAAAATGAAGGGAAGAAGCACCTAGGAGTCAGACCTAAAAGCAGAAAAACCCCCCAAAATAGAGAGGGACTGCTGTAGCTTTGAAGTACTGAAGTAGGAGAATCCTACAACAGCACTTGGAATAAATCACATTCCCTGCAAACGACCAGAGGGATCCATCCATGAACAAACCCAAGTTCTGCTGGGCTCCAGCCAGGGGCTCCCAGCACTGCCCAGATCCCACAGCCAAGAGCAAAACATGGAATTTTTTCAAGGTGGAGTTTTTTCAAGATGGAATTTTTTCAAGGAGCCCTTGTTCTGTGGCATGGGCAAGTCACAGGTAATTAAGGTATGGTGGCTTAATGAACCTGCATTCTCCAAACTAAACACATTCCTTAAATCATCCCTGAGCTGACCCAGCACACCCCATTCCTGGGAATGTCGACGTTTCCAAGCCTTTCCACACTTTTCCATGAGTTTCCCTCTAAAACCCTACAAGAATCAGAAGTGTTCTCACCTATCAGACTCCCAGGTGGGAATAATGGAACAAACCAGCCCAGCCCTCCTTAAAATCCTGCATCAAAACTCTGTCACTTTGAGGCCTCTCCAGAAAAAAAAGAATAAATTGAAGTTTTTCCACAACAAAGAAAAAGTTCCCAAGTGGCTGAAACAACTCCAGACTGCCACAGGCAGTGGTTGTTATTCCTACCTGGCCCCAGGTGGGAATTCCTGTTCCCATTCCCTTCCTCCCACTGGCACGCCCCTGGAACCAGCAGCAGCAGGGAAGGGACCTTTTTCTCCAAAATGCTTTTTTTTTAAATTTTCCCCTTTATAGGCAGTTTCCTGACCCACTTGGCTGCTCAAGGGTGCAAGCAGGAATGCCAAGAAAAGGGTGGGAGCAGGACAGGCACTGCTCCAGAAGTACTACTGGTGTTTTGGGATTGGTTTTTTTGGTTGTTTTGGGTTCCTTGGTTGGTTTGGTTTTTTGGGGGTTTTTTTTGTTCCGTATTTTAAATACCAATCGAAGCTCTGGTGTAACATCCAGGCACATCCCCACCACACTGGGAAGGGAAAGACCAAAGTAATGAATTCTGGCCTTAAAAACCCCTTCAGGGCTGCAGTCCAGCACAGAGCTCCCTCCGTTCCTCGTGCTGCACAAACACCAGCACAGCTGCTGGGACTGCCCATGGGAAGCTGCCAGCCCTCCAGGAATCCCTGCATTTAAAAAACCCCTTCAGGTTCCCCCAGGATCTGAGGGGGGAATCACCAAATTCACCAATTCCATCACGATTTCACAGCTGCTCAGGAGAGAGGGAGATTCACAGCTCCAAACTCCTTCTCATTCCCACAGGATGAAACCCAACCCCTCCAAAAACCTGAACCAGAGCTCGTGCCTGCAGCTCCTCCTCTGGCTGAGCCATCTGGACACGTGCACACCTCGCTGCTAAAATTCCACTGGAAATGTTTAAAAAAAAACCAAAACAGCTCCAGGGAGAAAAAATTAAAAAATAAAAATATCCCAATGACTCGTTGTGATTGGTGGGAGGAGCCAGTTTTAACTTCAGCCATGGAAAACTCTGGTGTTTTCAGCAGCTTTGTTCCATTACAGCATTCCTGGCACAGAACAAACCCAGAGCCCTCCCTGACAACCTCTGCACCGGTTTTGGGATGAAACTGAGGAATTTCTGCTCCCCAGTGATCAATCCCTGCTGGTGCTGTTACTCATTTCTTACTGCTCCATTGTGGATTACACAGCAAAATTCTTCACTCTGACTTTAAAGCTGTGGGATCCTCCCTCAGCTTCCTGTCAAATATTGGGCAATACTCTGATTTCCCTGCAAATCTGCATTAGAATTCCAAAGTCCTGCCCTCTGCTGTATCCATCAGGAGAAGGGGGAGTGCAGGGGGACAAGGAGCTGTAGCCAAGATCTGCTGGGCAGCCGCAGGGCAGGGGGCACTAACGAGGATTTGGGGGGAAAAATCCCAAATTATTCTGCACAAAAGTCACCAGATCAGTTCCTTAAACAAGGGACAGGGATCTGTTCAAAAACATCTCTTTTCCACAGCTGCTTTTCAGGACAGAGCCAGCCTTGGAGAGGAGGCAAATGACCAATTACCTTTTCTCTTTAGACCAGGCTGAGACAAATTCTTTCCTACAGAACTGAGGGGTGACAATTCCTTAAAAACCACCCTTAACCTCTCCCTGTTTCTCACACGTGCAGGAATGAAATCCCAGCGATGTGACCCATGTTTCCAAGGGCTGCCGGGGCTGTGTTTCTGGCTCACTTCTGGAGAGCAGTTACACAATTACCATCCCTGAGCTGAGCACAATGGAAGCGTTAGCAGAGCCTGACTCAATCTGTATTAACAGGTGCCAACTCCACAGCATTTTCCTTCCAAAGCCATTCCACTCCTTGGCACATTCCCAAAACCTGGAGATAAGTTTTTAACCCCACGGAGCCTGGGTGTGATTAAGGTGATTCATTATTTTTTACACATTTTTAAATTTTCTTTTTCTCTGTCTGTAACAGTGGAGCAACACTACAAGGATCTGGGAAGCAGCCTCACGGAATGGTTTGGGTGGGAAGGGACCCCAAAGCCCACCCAGTGCCCCCCTGCCACGGCCAGGGACATCTCCCACTGTCCCTGGGTGCTGCCAGCCCCGGCCACCTCCCTGTACAAATCCATGGGATTGACACTGCAACAGAACTGGAATCATCCCCACAAAACCCAGTCTGGAAATTCTCATTCCTGTTTTCCTTAAGGTGTCCAAACACAGCTGTTTCCTCCACCTTTGCCAGCTGTTGCATAAATATAACAAAGTTTAAATCCACCCAAAGAACACCTTCCTCCCATCCATCACCACGACCATTCCATTAATCCCTAACCATGGATTTAACAGTGTTTTGTGGCATCTCTGTGGTATTTCCCTCATGGAAAGGGACATTTCCCTTGTGGACAGGGAAGCCCTGCACCTTTTGTGTTCTTCGCAGGGCTTCAGGAGCAGCTGGAGCAAAGAGCAGAGGCTCCCTGAGAGCCCCAGGAAGGCTCTGCCCACTGTGAGACCACGGAGATTGTTTTCCACACCTCCTTCATTTCACGCCCCAGCTGATAAAGCCCTTCTCGTGTTTGCTAATCCCCTCCAAATATAATTGGGGAAGTCAACGACTGCAGCTGAGTGTTACAAATTTCTCCAGGAACTTCCATTACCCCAGCAACTTCCAGCCTTTCACTCAACCGGATGCCACGCTGGTCTCCTCCACACAGTAGCCCTTTTCCATGTTGTCCAGCACTCAGAAAATCCTGCTAAATGCCAATTAAGTGTTTTCTGTGCTCTCCAAATCCTTTCCTGTGACTATTTCCTACTTCAGGCCGTTACTGATGCATTCCCTGCCAGGGATTTTGTCAATATCCCCAAATCCATAGGTACAGATGATGCTCTTAGAAGTTTACACAATATCCAGATAGAAAAATAACATCAAGCCAGCCCAGCATCCTCTGCCTACACTCCTCAGGAAAGGTGGAGGAGGCTGAAGGAATTTCTTTACCATAACACAACTGGCAGCGATGAGAGCCAGCCAGGAATCAAGATAAGGAATTCTGCACTTCCAGGGGTGGGGCTGAGCTTATCAAACCATGACTTCATTTTGTTGTCAGAGCTGTTGGGCTGTTGGCAGCAGCTCCCAGAGGCAGAAACGAAACCAGCCAGGGCTCCTACCTTCGTCTCCTTCCGGGGCGTAGGACGCAGTGATGATGTCGATGTCGGCGCAGTTCATCACAATTTGGTTGGTTGCATTTTTCACCTGGAAGAGAAACTCCATCAGCATCAGGGAGAAATGGGAATTCCCACCTCTCATCCATCTGAAAAGCACCTCCAGCACCAGCTGTGCTGGGGTGTGAAGGAGAAGGAGAAGGAGGTGCTGCAGAGCTGCTCCCGGAGCACGAGCTGTGCGCAGCCGCTCATCCCCGCTGGGAATCGTTCAGTGCTGGGTGAAAAACGGGGCTGAAAACTTCACAGTGGGGCCCTTGTGCAGGCCTGGGAACCCAGCCCCAAAACAACCCCCAGCCCAGCAGGATGGCCTGAGGCAGAGCAGAGACAAAATCTCTTTTGGAGACGATCACCAACACAACCTCTGGGCGTGCTCCACGCTGCCAGAGCTTCCTCAGCTTAGAAACATCTGCCAGGAGATTCTCCTTCCCCTTTTCCTGGGAGCTTCCCTTCTGCCAGCTCTTGGCTCCACACACTTTGCTTTATTTACCAAGTGCCAGCTCCCAGCGTAGGAATAAACCATGGGGCTGTGCCAGTTCTCTGTTTGAATGCAAGAGCCTGAATACAGAGGAATTCAAATTAAATATAAATTAATTACAAAGGGGTAAAATATTTGGGAGTTAAACCAGGGAGTTATTCAGAAATTTATGGCTGGAACCACCAGAATGATCATGCTGGATCAAGCTGGGAATCCTGCTTGTCCAGGATAGGATTTCTAGCAGGAGACACCAACAGTTTCTTAAGTAAAGGAGTAAAAATTTCTGTAAAGCCAACCAAATTTAACACAGGCACGAAGGAACAGCTTCCATCCCAGAATCTTAAAGCCTAAGAAACTCCATCCCTTTTTTTTCCCCCCCACTGTTATAACTTTAAAAAATGCCCTGTGAACACCTGGACGCAGAGTTCCAGGTACCCACATCCAAACTGGGAACCCTCTGGAGCTGCCTCCAGCTCTGGGATCTCGGTGCAGGGAGGACAAGGAAAGAGCCCAGAGGAGGCCATGGAGGTGCTCAGAGGGATTTTCTGTGGAAAAAGTGGGATTTTGTTTAGCCTGGAGAAGGTTTAGGGATGACCTGGGTTTAGTCTCCCAGTACCTGAGAGGAGCCAGGAAGGAAAATGGAATGAATTTCCAAGGAGTGCCAGAAAAAGGGAGAATGGATTTAAACTGCCAGGACAGGGTTGGATGGGATATGAAGAAGAAATCCTTCTCTGTATGGATTTCCCAGTGAAGCTGTGGCTGCCCCTGGATCCCTGGAATTGTCCAGTGGGAGCTGCCCCTGCCCACGGCAGGGTGGGACTGGGTGGGATCCAAGGTCCCTCCCAACCCAAATTCCATCGTCCCAAGCCTCCGTGCAGCTCGGGCCAGCTCACAAAACATTATTTTATTCTGTTCCTAAAGCCACAGGGAAAGGCTCAGGTGTCCCCCACCTCTCCCTGTGCCACCAGAGGAGTGAGAGGAGGAGCTGGGAATAAACAAGCCAGGAATGGTTCCTCGGTCACCTGGGACAGAAAATCCAAATTTGAGCCTGTGCAGGGACAGGGGAGCACTGAGGAAATGAAAATTGTGATTTAACAGGTGCTCCCACATGCCCAAGGATGGCCCATCCACCCTCACGCAGGCAGGACAGCCCCACAGCCCGACCCAGCCAGGAGTTTCTTTTTGACTTCTCTGACCCAACAAACACCCCTGGCTTACCCCCAGTGATGGAATTGCTTAATTAATTAATGTTTGGAGAGGTTTGCACGTTCTGAGCAGCGACTGCTGCTGCCTCTCCCCAGCTCCTGCTCCCCTGCAGCGGTGTTACACCGAGACTGCTGCATGGCTGTTTTCCCCTCTTGATGGAATTAAAATCAAATTAATATTAATTAATAAACCCAGCCTGACTGTGGAAACAATGTTTTTTGCAAAGCACTGAGAGCAAGTCTAACAGCTGAGGTGACACAGGGTGGATTTGATTTTTCCAGGAAAGATTTACAACCTGAAATTCACCTTTTTTTTTTTGTTGTTGTTTCTGAGCACATAAAACTCAACAATAATAATGCTCCCCCAAACCCAAAAATCAAAGCTCAACAGTTTTTACCACAATCCTGGAGCTCGGGGGTTTTTCAAGGTTTTTCTAAAAGGCAGAAAAATCAGGATGAGAAAAGCTTTTTCTAAATGCCTGGAGACCTTTATTCAATCTAAAAATCCAAATCTCTCTGGATTCGAATCTGCCCAAATTGCAGACAATGTGAGTTTAACAATGGGCTTGATCTTTAAAAAATGACTTTTTCCAGGACACAACTTCCAGTGCAGCACTGAGCCTACAAAATAAGAAGTTTAGGTTTAAGCAGAGAAAATCCTGAGATTCCTCAAACAGGCAATTACCTATTTTTAGATATCTTTTTCCTTACTTCCTACTAATATCAAGACAGTTTTACAAGAGGGTAGCAGAGCAGAAAATAAATAAAGTGAGCCAGGAGGGCTTTTCCAACTATCCCAAAAAAAGGGGTAAAATTCACTGTACAGGCAGGAATCCTGCCTGGAGATCTCCCCCCAAAAAAGGGGTAAAATTCACTGTACAGGCAGGAATCCTGCCTGGAGATCTCCCCCCAAAAAAGGGGTAAAATTCACTGTACAGGCAGGAATCCTGCCTGGAGATCTCCCCCCAAAAAAGGGGTAAAATTCACTGTACAGGTAGAAATTCTGCCTGTAGAGCTCAGCACCTCCTGAGACTCTGGGAATTTAATTCAGAGGGGAAAATAAATTTTTCCTGTTGCCACCCAGGCTCCAGCAGGAGCCTCCTCCCTGAGATCCACCGAGGTGCAGCCACACCTGTGAGAACAAAAGCAAAACAGGAGCAGAACCCGCCCCAGCACGGCTCACTTCTGACCAGGAACAGCTCAAAAATAAATTTATGTCTTTTATCCCTCCAGAATGCCACGTTCTGGAAGGTAGACATTCAGCTGAAGCAGTGATTTTTATGTATGGGAGGCCAAAAAAAGCAGATTTGTGCATCAGGTACAAGCAGCCAGCAAGGGGGACGTGTGGCGGTGTCGCCTTGCTCTGGAACATAACAAATATAATAAATATAATAAATAAAATAGACTTGTCAGCAAGGAAAGGTTAATTGAGAGAAGAGCAGTTTTGCACAGCTCAGAAATCAGGTGGGCCAAGAGGAATATCTGGCAGGAAGGAATGGTTCAGGATTGTAAATGCCTGGCTTTTGATGAATTAAATTGAATTTGAATTAACCAGAATTCAAGCACCAGTTTTGAGGTCAGACTCAGGAATGACGAGCAGGGAAGAGAAAACTCATCCAGCAGAAGAAAACAGCTGAAATGCCCCCCAAAAGTTTAACATTTGATGGAAGAAGAGCTAAAAATGTCAATTACTTGGCTCTGCCAAGGTGCTGTAAAGCTCTTGGGGGTCAGAGCAGGAAAGGATTTGATGGAAAATATTTTTCCAATTTTTCAGGATATCAGGAACAGGGATTTCATTAGGAACAGGATTCAGCCCACCTGAAATACAGGATGAGGTGCATCCAAAGGGATCTCCTGGAGCCAAAATTAATTCTCCAAAGCCCGGATAATTCCAGTCTTGTCACATGGCTCCATGCCCTTTTCTAAAGGCAGCACTACAACGACTGTGCGTGTTTTTAGCAATTTTCTCTCTAAAAATAGACACCTACATTTACTCCAGTTTTGTGTTCCAGGGCGTGTCTTTCGTAAGAATTCAAACCTTCAATGAGGAGAGCAATAAAGAGATTTATTACCCTGCATCTCCAGCAAATCCCAGTGGCCAAGGAGTAAAATTAACAACACCAGGACTAATTGGCCCAATGGAAAAATTCCCTTGGTTCCAAAGCACACCCAGCTCCAGAGGTGTGGGATTCACAGGGAGGAGTAAATCCCTGTTGTGATCACTCCAAACCATCCCAGCCTCAGGAATTACGGGGCTGAAAGAGCCTTTTTGG
The DNA here is from genome assembly GCA_013399455.1 of Anthoscopus minutus. NCBI lineage: Eukaryota > Metazoa > Chordata > Aves > Passeriformes > Paridae > Anthoscopus > Anthoscopus minutus. The sequence goes on from VWYI01035466.1 coordinate 28,136, forward strand.
GGGGGAAACGTAAAAAAACCCGATTTTTGAGCTGATGACAGGAGAGCCCTGAGGCATTGCCAGGCCCTTTAACCCTCCACTCCAGGCTTAATTTCATGTGCTGGAAATGCAAATTCCAACGCTGGATAGCAGAGGATTTATCCTGGATGGGTTCCCCACTCCCCAGGAGCACAAATACTACACCCAGCCAGCTCCATTTCCCCAGGATCCCACACCAGAGTGTCACAATTAATCTTTAACCAGCAGGATCACTCTATACATTCCTCAGGCCAGCAGATATTGCATAATTAACCTATAAAAAGCAGCAGACAGCCAGATAAATGCTGCTAAATACGCCAGAGATGCACTAAAGGCGCTGCAGAAGGGATTGGAAATCCAGGTTGTAAATTCTTTCCCAGATAAGTTGTTCCACAAGCAAGGAGCACCTCGGTGGAGTTTCCAGGCAGGGGCGTGAATCATCTGCAGGGAAGGGAACTCACAGGCAGGAAACACCAGGAAGTTGGGAGGCAGCCCTGCCCCTCACAGGTGATTCTCTGGAGCCTTAGAAACCTGGATCTGGAAAAAACTCTGTTTCTGCTGCTGTACACCACCAGGGCCACACATCCCCTCTTTGTTCCAGCCCTCCCAGGAGCCAAAAAAGTGGAAAAAAAAAAAAAACCAAAAGAAGTTTGACCCAGACACTGAGTAATGCAAGTGCCCTGCGCTGATAACCAGGCCCCGAGAGCCAGGGCTGGCACAATGAAAGCTCCGACTAACAGAGGAATAATGAAAATGAACCATTTCCACCCCACAATCTTAATTGTGCTCACGGAGAGGCATCCCCACGCCCTCAACAAATCAAGTTTAACTGCTGGGAGATGACATAAGTGGCAGAACAATCACAGGAGTGTGAGCAGGAGCCTGTGTTCCAGCTCTGGCTCTCCCACAGCCACACTTTTTCCCAGCTGGGACCAGGGCTCCTTGTGAAACAGTTCATTTAAGGATTTTTTGGGGTTTTCAGCTGTGATAAATGGGAATTATGTACTGCCAGTTTATGTAATTGTTACACAACTGCGTGGACTTCAAAAGTATTCATGTGGCCACAAATTATACTATTAAAAAATCTGGAATAACCGGTCAAAATTTTAATAGATGGGTTACCAGAGCCTTCAGAAGCACAGCTCCAAAAAGGGCTGTGAAATTAAACTTGTCAAGATTTCGGGACCATTCCTTTATCCACGGGGGACAATTCCCTGAGCTGAACACAGGAACAAACCACAAACAGGTCTCACTCCTTTTTGCCAGCTTTGAAATCTGCTGCCACCTCTTATCTTTTGCATCACCAGAGGTTTTATCCCCTGAAGATTATCTGGAGTTGCCATGCAAGTGGCAACGTTTATTATTGTGGCACAAAGTGTTTCAGGTTATTTATAGGTCCTAAAGCCAACACAAGTGTCCTGCCCCAAAGACAAGGCTGGGACATTTTTTTTTTTTAGGGCTTGAAAGCCCCAAATTCTCCACGGAGGGCTGCAAATCTTATTACTGGAGTGAATGAGAATGATCAAGTGTTTGCTTGTAATACCTTGACTAAACACCACGACCCGCACTAATTCCACTCTGCTCTTAAAGATGCCAAATAAGCAAAGCACTTTGGAGGATCTGGAAACTTTTTCCTGTTTTTTTGGTTGTTGTTTTTTTTTGGTGTCAAAGCCTCAGAACTCACCCCGTGGCTCAGAAAGCATCGCTGGTGTGGGTTATTGCCATTGTCCAGCAGGGATGGAGCAGGGGAGCTGGCAGTTTTGGATTGGTATTAAAATAAACAACTGGATCTTCAAAAGGAGGCAGCACAGGCATTTCCCCCACCCAAAAATCAGAAACACTGTGTTTTAACATGAACCCAGTTCTGCCTCGATGAGTCTAGAGAGATTCCAAAGCTCTCAGGTGGTGCTGGAAACAGAACAGCTCTGGTGAGCTCAGGTAGAAAGTGCCAACAGGTCCTTAAGTGAAGTAATTTGACCCCAAAAGCACCCAAATGGCTCATTTTCTAGACCAGCTCCATAGTTATTACTTTTTGCTCATCAAGCCTTAGACAGAAAGCATCCTGCCAGTGAGCTGGTTGTTCCTCTCCCCATCAAGGTGTAGAGCAGCTCCCCTCTTATTTTCTGGGATTTCCCTGTGCTTTGGGCACTTGGCAGCTCCAGGAAACCTGTCCACATTCCCAGCCCTTCTCAGGCAGGTGAACTCACCCCTGATCCGCTTCCAGCCAGCCAGGAGGCGGCTCCTCCTCTGCTGACGGTGTTAAAAGTTATCCAAAATAAAGATACATTCTTTAGATCTGCTTTAGAAACCTCGCTCTCTCCTGCGGGAACACCAGAGCTGCTCGCCAGGATGGGGACCAGGGGTTTTTTACAGCCTGGAACCTGCGGGGTCACTGCTTTCCCTCCGCTCACGCCCGCGGTGGGGAAGCGCAGGATTCCACATCTCCAGGAATCCAGCTGGACGCAGCAGGATATTCAAGCACCTACCCAGGAATAACACCGGCAAACCAGCCAGCCCTGCCGGGAGGAACCTCTGGGTATTCCTGCATCCCAGCCAAGTTCCCAGTGCTGCTGCTCACCGCTCCTCTCCTCAGCAGTGGCTCAAAAAGCCACTGCTCCCCTCCCCCCGAGTGTTATTTTTAACCGGGATGATTTCAGTGATCCCATTTACAGCCCTACAGCTGTACCAGGACCGGGGAGCAGCCACTCGGGTGCGAGGACAGGAATAGGTGGATGGGATTAAGGCGGAAGAGATCGGGAATTTCTCAAACCGAAACACCCCAAAAGGCAGCAGCGGCCCCGAGGCTAGAATCAAACCCCTGAGCCAGGACCAAGTCCGCCAGGACATTTAGGTTTCCAATATTTCTGTCACATGACACAAAGTTACTCGCGTCTGGTTGGGCTCCTGCAGGTCCCCAAAGTCACAAGATTCCCCATCATCCCCAGCCTTGGGCCCTCTCCAGGGATGAACTCGCCCTCCTCTCTACCTGTGCTTCACATCCTGCAGGTTTTAGTGCCTCCCTGCATTTATTACCTCGCTTTAAAACAAGGTTTAACCACTCCTTCATCACAGCAAGGCTCAGATCTGCTCACATCTCAAGATTTAAAATCTCCATCAAATATTTTTTTTAAGCTCTCTGTGCAACTATCTAATTTTCAGGGAAAAAAATAAACAAAAACACCCAAGCAGTTATGCCTTTATAATTCTGTGCCTATCTCAAACGGCAAGGAAAAAAAAAAAGGACATGAAAGCAAATTCGGGAAATCTTGGCAAAGCAGCCAATGAGAATGACTGGGAGAGACTTGAAGGATTTCACAGAACTGGTTCCGGCTCTGAAGCACGAGCACGGCGAGGACGATTTTTCTCGCCTTGCAGAAAAACGCGGTGTTTCGGGTCCGCAAACCTTTTCCCCGGCGCTTTTCCCCAGCCTCTCCCCGCGGCTCCCCGCGACACCGCGGCCTACCCTCCCCGAGCCACACACCGGGGGACTTCTCCTTCCAGCGCTCATTTGGCTTTTCCAGCAAAATCCGGAGCCATCCCCACGCCCGCCCGGCAGCGCAGCCCGGGGAGCTCCCCGAGGGGCTGGGGACACCGGGGATCCCGGCCGGGCTCCCCGGGCTGCCCCGCATCCCGGCCCGGGCCAGCGCGGCCCCGGGAGAAGCCGCCCGCGGGACCCGGGGGCCGCAGCGGGGCTGGGCGGGGCCCCCCCGGCCAGGCCGGGTTTAGGGGATCCCGGAGGGGTCTTGGGGCGTTTGGAAGGGATTTGTCCATCCACCCTGAATAGAAACACAGGGAGGAGACGCGCGGTGAGCCCCAAGGGGCCGCCCTGCACCTGCCCGGCCGGGCCCGCGGGCTGAGCGCCGGGGAAACGGGGCACCGGAGCGACGGGGGTCCCGCAGGGCACGGCTGGGGAGGGGCGAGGGGTCCCCTGAGGGAGCAAGGGGTCCCTGAAGGCGGGGGGGA
>VWYI01035466.1:37494-47678 GCA_013399455.1 Anthoscopus minutus
TCCCCGCTATCCCCCGCGGCCGGGGAAAGATGGCGGCCGCCATGGCGGCGGGGCTGAGCTGCGGGGCCCCGCGGCTCTGCTGGAAGGTGGGGCCGCGAGGAGCGGCGTGACGGGCGCTGGGATCTGCGGGAAGCGGAGGGGAACGGCTTCGGGGCGGCGGGATGAGCGCTGGGGGTGAGGGAGAGCGCGGAGGGCCGTGGTGCGTTCGAGGCGTGAGGGGAAATGAGCGAAGGCGCCGGCGGTGCCGCGTTCGCCCCGCGCTCACTCCGCGCTCTGCTGTTATCTCTCCTCAGGCTGCGCAGTCCCTGCTCCGTCCCGGGGCTCCCTGTGCGGTTGTGCCGGTGAGGAGCAGGCGGAAGGGCCCGCGGCTCCCCGAGTGGGCGCGGGAGCTGAGCCCTGAGGAGGAGCAGAGGCGGCTCAAGGGCTCGGCTCCGGTCTTCCCGGACGAGCGCATCGAGCGCACTTTCTTCTTGGCTTGCACGGGTACGGCCGAACGGGGCAGTCAGCCTGGGCCGGGTGGTGGCGAGAGACAGAGAATCAGGAGAAATCTGGCAGAATTCCTTCCCTGCTTTTCCTTCTGGCCAGGGGGAGGCGCTTCCCTGCTTGCTCTCCAAAGCTTTTGGTGCATTCTTATCGCGAATCCTGGAATCCCGGAGTGGTTTGGGTTGGGAAATCCCCTCTTGTGCCACCCCTGGGGCATCTCCCACTGTCATGGGCTGCTCCAACCTGGGACACTTCCAGGGAGCCACAGCTTCTCTGAGAATCCCACCCTCTCAGGGAGGAATTACTCTCCGAAATCCCCTCCAAACTTCAGCTGGCTGTCGTTTCGCCCTCTTCCCTGGGCTGTGAGAGAGCAGCACTTGTGGATGAGCTTAGCCCAGGAATTCTCTGCCTGCTCCCATTTCCCCTCTTCGTTCCCTGGGTTCTGAGCTGCTGTTCCCAATGCCAGCTGAAATCATGGATCCCTACGTGCCCCCCGAGGGCGATGCCCGCCTGACCTCACTGTCCAAGGATGGGGTGAAGCAGCAGATGCAGAAGCTGAGGCAAACCGCGGCCTCCCAGCTGGCGTACGTACCCCAGAGATCTTCCTCCCCCAGATCCTCCCCAGGTCATCTCAAGGCCACCCAGAACCACCCAGATCCTTTCAAAACTCTCCCAAATCCGCCCAGGACCCTCCTGTGACCCCTTGTGTTCCCTCCTGACCACCCAGGACTCCCCAAATCCCCCCATGTCCCCTCAAGTGGCCCCAAGATCCCTCAACCCCCACCAAACCCCCTCTGTGAGGGGGCTGAGGGATCTCTGGATGATTTAAGGGGTTGTTCCCTCCCTGCTTCTCCGTTGTTCTTGTTCCCCTTCCCCAGGAGTTCCCACCTCTCCTGCTGGGAATGGCCACGCTGTGCAGCCGGAATTTTTTAGGATATTTTGGATTTGGCTCTTTTATGAGCACCTGAAGGTTTTGTCTTAGTGAGGGGATCTCTAGTTCTCGGCTGGTAAAAGCTGGGATCGAATCCTATAGGATCCAGACATCCAGGACAGCTCCAATTTGTTCTTCCCTTCCTTTTTTTTTCTTCGCAGCCTGCGGAAGATCAAGGATCATGACCCGGATTTCAGCACCAAAACCTTCCCTGAGAAAGCCCAGGAGATATTTATTGAGGCCCACAATTCCCTGGCAAAGTGAGGCCCTTCCCTGACCCACGTGGAGCTGCTCCCCTGGGCCAGGCTTTTTATGGAATTATGGGGTGGTTTGGGGTTGGAGGGGCCTTGAAGCCCATCCAAGTGGGATTAGAAGGACAAGGAGGGAATCCTGGGGGCTGTCCCTGGATCCCTGGCAGTGTCCAAGTCTGGACGGGGCTTGGGGCAGCCTGGGATGGTGGGAAGTGTCCCTGCCATGGCAGGGGTGGGAATGGGATGGGATTTGAGGTCCCTTCCCACCCAGAGCATTCTATGGCTCCCTACAGTGACATTCCAGGGGATCAGGGCTCCCCTTCCTGGTGATGAGTTCCAAATACCAAGGGAGCATTTGGGATCCCGCGCTGTTGTGCCTTTCCTTCAGGCCATTTGTGTGTCCGGGTCAAATTTCACTTTTCACAGCTGAGATTTTTATTTTTCCCTTTTTCCCAGTGCCTGGGGAAAGGGGGAATTTGTGGGGAACCCTTTTTCTTTCCTTTGCAGCTTTAACAAGCAGAAGCTTCACTCCCTGGTGACTGAGCGCTGCTACCCTGTAAGTGCCTGGAATTTTGGGATATCCTCAGCTGGAAGGGACCCCCAGGGATCATCACTCCAACCCCTGGCCCTACACAGCACAATCCCAACAGTCCCACCCCTGGGAGCATTGTCCAAGCTCAGCCAGTTTTGACCATTCCCTGGGGAGCTGTTCAGTGCCAAAAAGCCCTCAGGATGAAGAACTTCTCCCTAAAATTCAACCTAACCCTCCCCTGGCACAGCTCCAGCCATTCCCTGGGTTCTGTCCCAGCTCCCCAGAGCAGGGATCAGGGCCTGGATCACTTCCATGGCATTTCAAACTCTTAAATTTCATCCTCTGCCTCATTTTTAATGGAATATTTCCATGATTTTTTTAAGGTTTTCTAAACCTGGCCATGCCTTATTTTTTTTTTTTCTGGGTACAGCAAAGAGCTGTGAGGGAAAACGCAAACCCAATCCAACACCCAGTGAAACGTTTGTGGTGTTTCTTCCTTGTGCCGTTCGCACCCAAACCGGGCCGGAGCCGATGTTAATTACTGCTCGTTAATTGCTGCGATGCTGGTTTCCCCTGGCAGGACCTGGTGCGTGGGAACAGGTACAAAACCATCCGCTGGAGCTTTGTGGAGTCCCTGGAGCCGCCCAGGGTGGTGCACGTGCGCTGTGACAGCGTCATGAACCGCGGCAACCTCTACGCGCAGGTGACGGTGCGGATGCACAGCCGCCAGGTGAGCCCCGACCCCGCCCGGGACCCTGCCAGCCTGGGGCAGCTGCTCTGGGAGAGCCATCCCAGCTCTCCCTGCTCTCACAGCGAGGGATTTCTTCCCAGTGTTCCATCTAAAGTTCAGCTTGGAGCCATTTCTCCTTCAGTCCCTGTCCATCCTCCCTGTCAGTTCCTGGAAGGTCACAGTTAGGTCACCAGGAGCCTTCTCCAGGCTGAACAATCCCAATTTTCCCAGCCTTTCCTCTTAGGAAAATCCAACTCTCCATCTTCCCTCACCAACCCCACCCTGCTGCCAGCCTAGCACAGGGAATCCCAGCCTTTTTTGGGTTGGAAAGACCCTAAATCCCATCCCATGGGCAGGGACACCTCCCGCTGTCCCCGATCACTCCAAACCCCATCCAAACTGGGTTTGTTTTGGATCTTTTGCCAGATTTTGGCCATCTATGACCGCTTTGGGCGGCTCATGTACGGTGGGGAGGAGATTCCCAAGGATGTCCTGGAATATGTTGTGTTTGAGAGGTACCTGGTGAACCCCTACGGGACGTGGAGGATGCACGGGAAGATCGTCCCAGAATGGGCCCCACCCAAGGATCCCATCATCAAGGTGGGAAAAGGCTGGAAAATGCAGATCCCTGGGGATCATTCAGGACAAAGCTGAGCTGCCTGGGAGGGGAAAGTGAAGGGGTTCATCCACGGGCAGAGCTGTTTGGAATGTTCATGGAATTGTTCCCTGGAGCACCTGCAACCTGGAATTGGGGGTTTGAGGGTCTGGAATTGGTGGGGATGAGGGTCTGGAATTGGGGGGGTTGAGGGTCTGGAATTGGGGGGGGTTGAGGGTCTGGAATTGGGGGTTTGAGGGTCTGGAATGGCTGAGGGCAGGTGTGGGATAATTTTGGGAATTATTTCCCCCTGTGCCCAACCTGGAAAAGTGTCTCTGCCTCCCTGTGTTACCATAAGTAGATCCTGGAGAAGGAGGGAAGAATTCCAGTGTAATTCAAGGCTTCCCATCCCATTCCCTACTCCTGTCTCCATCTGATCCCCGTTTTTCCCTTTCCAGAACCCTCTGCTCCCCTTTTTCCTGGTGATTTTTGTCCCTTGCTTTTCCAGACTGTGATGATTCCTGGCCCAGCCCCGGATCCCTCACAGGAGCATGAAAAGTGAAGTAGAAAGTTCTGGAACGTGGACAGGGACAGCAAAGAGGCCAAGAGGGAGGCCTGGAATGTGTTGAATGTGGCTGTGCCTTCCCTGGGAGGAAATTCAGGAATGGGCTCCAGCCACTCCCAAATTTGTCCTTCAAGGAGCCAGAGGGGCTGGGAGGGGGATCGGGATGAGCTCTGGCTGCAGCCTCACCCCGGCTGCCTTTCCGTGAGGATGAGGAGCCTCAGGAGCATCCCTGGGCCCCCTCTGGCCTGGAATTCCCTGGGAGAGCCCTTGGGATACTTGTCACCTCCACGGGAGGTGTCACAGACAGTTCATTAAAACTTCACCAGTGGCTGTTGATGTTTTCCCGTCTCTCTTTCTCTGCTGATTCCCAGACTCCTTTTTTAACCAGGAAGGATTTAAATCAAGTCCCGTGCTGAGGGGCGTGCAGCCATTGGTTTCCCAGACATTTCCACTGCAATTTCCCAAATTCCAGATTTCCTGCTCTCAGATTTCCTGGGTGGCTGCAGCACAGCTGACAATTGGATTTAATTTCACTTTTGGTTCCTCCCAGGGGGCTGGTGGCAGAGCTCGGGCTGTCACTGCAGGACACATGGACACGGTGATGTTTGCAGCTCTCCCTGCTTCTCCAGGATGCCTGGGTTGGGAAAACGTTTTTTTTTCCCCCATGGTTGGGAATAAACCCAGGCTCCTTCTCTATTCCTGCTCTGCTCAGGCAGCTCTCACTCACAGAGCACAATCCTCCCTGCTCACCCCAGAACGCTTTTCTCCGTCTCCTCGTCCTGCTTTTTAACTCGGCCACTTCCAGAGCGTGGGAGAGTTCAGGGAATTTTGGTTTCTTCCTTGGGAGGGACTTTGCAGAGCCATACAAAGAGGAGCTGGGGCTCCTTTTTGCTTCCCAGTGTTCCTTTTGGGAGGGCAGGAGCTGCTCTTTGTGCTGTGCTGGGCGAGGAGCCAGCAGTGGAATCCCTGCCATGTCCCTTGGGAAGTCACAGGGGTGCCACAATCCCTCTGATCCTGAAGAAACCCCTTTTCTATGGAGCCTCTGCCCCGCTCAGGAGCTCAGATCCCTTCATGGTTGTGTCTGGTGGAGGTCGGGGTGGGAGGGGATGGAATTCCTGAGCCCAGAGCAGGGACAGGATTGGGATGGTTCTGCCTGGAAAGGGATTTTTGGGGTGACCTCGCTGAGGATTTCAAACCCCTCAGGAGAGGTGGAGAGAGGGATGGAACACAGGGAATGGGTTTCCTCTGCCAGAGGGAGGGAATTCCTCCCTGTCAGGGTGCTGAGGGGCCGGGATGCAATTCCCAGGGAAGCTGTGGCTGCCCCTGGGTCCCTGAAGTGTCCCAGGTCGGGTTGGAGCAGCCTGGGACAGTGGCAGGTGGCCCTAGATGGGCTTTAGGTCCCTTCCCTCCAAACCCGGGGTTCTGTGGGGTTCCCTGGCCCTGGCTCTGAGTGGAAAGGGATTTCTGGGTGGGATGTGGCATTTTTGGGAGAATGGCCTTTCCTTCCAGTCAGCCCCTCTCCAACCTCTGCCGCTCCATCCTTCCACTTCTGGATTTCCTCTCCAGCCGCTTCCCAGGGGTATCCCAGCTCTTCCCCACCTCACAGTGAGCTTGACCCAGCACACTCCGTAGATAATTACATTTATTTCCTGTATTTACACAGAATTACACAGCCAGGACCCTCAGCCTCACAGCCCCAGAGCCCCCAGCCCAACACCGGGGCTGGGCAAGGGGGAGCAGCCTCCAGCTCCAGCCTTGCCCTCCCTGACAGGAGCCATGGAGGGAGGGAGGGAGGGATGGAGCCATGGAGGGAGGGATGGAGGGATGGAGGATCCATGGAGGGATCCATGGAGGGATCCACAGAGGGAGGGAGGGATGGAGCCATGGAGGATCCATGGAGCCACGGAGGGAGGGAGGGAGGGATGGAGGAGCCATGGAGGATCCATGGAGGATCCATGGAGGGATCCATGGAGGAAGTGATCCATGGAAGGACGGATGGAGCCATGGGTGCTGGGATCCTCTCACACCCCAGCCCCATCCCGGGGGCTGCCACCAGCTCTGCCCTGCCCAGGGCAGCTCCAGGAGGGATCCGTGCTCTCCTCCTGCCATGGACACACCTCGGAGCTTTTCCTCGTGCCTGAACTGGGCTTGGCAGGAGCTGCTGGAGCCTCTCCAGCTTCCCAAGGACAAAGCTCAGCCAGGCCAGTGCTGGGGCCGGAGCTGCTGCCCACCCCTGGGTGCTGGACGCCGGGCAGGAGCCGGCACAGAGGCCTGTGCTCAGCTTCCCCGTGGGATCTGTCTCTGGATTTTTCCAGAAGTGTTGGAGACACGGCGCTGGCTCCCAGCTGTCCCATCCCTGCTGGGGAAGCTCCGTGGGCTCCCTGTGGCTGCACACCTGGCTGGGAGATTTCCTCCTCGGACACAATGGGCTCTGCTGCTTCCCAGGGGCAGATTTCCGATCTCCTGCTCTCTGTGCTGTCGGATTTCTTGGATGGCTCCTTCCCCACTGCAGTTTTCAGGGAGAGCTCCTCCGTGTCCAGGCTCTCCCAGGGACAGAAGGACTCTCGGTCTCTGCTCCCCTTCTCCAGAGCTTTGGAAGCTTCTCTTGATGGGAGTTTCTTTCTTGGGCCAGGGCCTTTCTCCAGCTGAGGCTCGGCCACTTCCCAGGGACAGATCTCAGCTTTGCTGCTGGATTCGACCTCCCAGGGGCAGATCTCTGCCTTCTCTGAGCTCTGGGATTTCCTGGAAGGGGCTTTGGGCAGCGCTGAGCTCCTGGAGTGGGGTTTGGCCGGGGGCTGCTCCGTGTCTGGGCTCTCCCAGGGACAGATCTCTGCTTTGTCACTGGATTTGGAGTCCTGAGCCTCCCAGGGACAGATCTCTGCTTTATCACTGGATTTCGAGTCCTGAGCCTCCCAGGGACAGATCTCTGCTTTATCACTGGGTTTGGAGTCCTGAGCCTCCCAGGGACAGATGGATTCCCTGTCTCTGCTCTCCTTCTCCAGAGCTTTGGTTTCTACTTTTCCTGGAAGTCTCTCCTTTCCTGGGGCTGTTCCCTTCTCCAGCTGAGGCTCAGCCACCTCCCAGGGACAGATTTCGGCTTTGTCACTGGATTTAGAGTCCTGGGCGTTCCAGGGACAGATTTTGGCTTTCAGGCTCTCTGAGCTCTGGGGTTTCCCTGCAGGTGCTGAGCTCTCGGATTGGGGTTTGGCTGGGGGCTGCTCCATGTCCGGGCTCTCCCAGGGACAGAGGGACTCTGGGTCTTTCTTTCCAGAGGTGCCACCTCCAATCTCTTTCTTGAGTCCTTGACCTGTGGAAGGGCTTTTGCTCACTGGGGCCAAGCCTTTGTCCAGGTTGGGTTTCTCTTCACTTGGTGGAGGCTCAGGCACCTCCCAGGGGCAGATCTCTGCTTTGTCACTGGGTTTAAGATCCTGAGCCTCCCAGGGACAGATCTCTGCCTTCTCTGAGCTCTGGGATTTCCCCGAAGGCGCTGAGCTCCCGGAGTGGAGCTGCTCTGTGTCCGGGCTCTCCCAAGGACAGACGGACACTCGGTCTGTGCTGCCCAGGGATGTCCCCGGGCTGGCCAGCGCTGCCTGGCGCGTGATGCGCTTGTCCCCCTTGGAGCCCCCAGCAGGGACCTGCTTTGCCTTTGGCTGCTGCAAGGGAGGCTCAGCCACTTCCCAGGGACAGATCTCAGCTTTGCTGCTGGATTCGACCTCCCAGGGGCAGATCTCTGCCTTCTCCGAGCTCTGGGATTTCCTGGAAGGGGCTTTGGGCAGCGCTGAGCTCCTGGAGTGGGGTTTGGCCGGGGGCTGCTCCGTGTCTGGGCTCTCCCAGGGACAGATCTCTGCTTTATCACTGGATTTGGAGTCCTGAGCCTCCCAGGGACAGATCTCTGCTTTGTCACTGGATTTCGAGTCCTGAGCCTCCCAGGGACAGATCTCTGCTTTGTCACTGGATTTCGAGTCCTGAGCCTCCCAGGGACAGATGGATTCCCTCTCTCTGCTCTCCTTCTCCAGAGCTTTGGTTTCTACTTTTCCTGGAAGTCTCTCCTTTCCTGGGGCTGTTCCCTTCTCCAGCTGAGGCTCAGCCGCCTCCCAGGGACAGATTTCGGCTTTGTCACTGGATTTAGAGTCCTGAGCCTCCCAGGGACAGATCTCTGCCTTCTCCAAGCTCTGGGGCTTCCCTGAAGGAGATTTGGGCAGGGATTTGGCCAGGGTCTGCCTTCCTTTTTCCGGTGCACTGGATCCCACTTTTTCTTCCCCTTTGGAAATGCCACGCATGTCCTGCCTCAATCTCTCCTTCCCTGTCGGAGCTGCCGCCTCTTCCCAAGGGCAGATCTGTGGTTTTGGGCTCGGCTCCTCCTCCACCTCCCAGGGACAGATGTTGGCCTTTTTGCTCTCCATGGTTCCAGCCCGCTGGGACGAAGGTTTGGGCAGAGCCGGGGCTTTTCCTGCGAGCCCCAGCCCAGGCTGCTCCACACCTTTTCCAGCTTTGGGGAGTCCCTGCCCGTCCTGCTCCGGCAGAACCCCCTCTGTGTCCCAGGGGCAGATTTCTGCTCGGACACTCCTCCCCTGCTCCCGGCTCTCCCGCGGGCACACCTCAGCCCTCCCGCCCTCCGCTTGCTCCGGGGCAGCTTTCGGCAGCTCTGGCGGCTTTTCCATTCCAGCAGAGCGCGGAGAATCCCCCTCACTGCCGCCCCTGCCCGGGCAGGTTCCGGCTTTGGAGCTGGAATCTCCCCGCGTTCCGCCAGGACCGAGCTCTCCCTGGGCGCTCCCGGCCCCGCTCCGGCTCCCTCCAGGCGCCCGCTCGGGCTCGGGCCGGCCGCTCCCGTGTTCCAGCGCCTTGTCCGAGCTCTCTGGGACCCCGCCGTCCTCCTGGGGAGCGATCGCCGCCTGGCGCAGCAGGGCAGCCCTTCCTGCCGGGATTCCGAGCTGGCCGGGCGGCCCAGGCTCAGGGGAGCCCCGGGCGCTGCTCGGGCTGGGCTTTGCAGGCAGCTGCTCCTCCTCAGGACGGGCTCGGGGCTGGAAGGACCTGCTGGTCCCCTCGAGCTGTGCCAGTGTCCCTTCCTCCGCTGTGACCGCAGGAACGTCCTCCCTCAGATCCACGGCAGGAGCCTCGTCCCCTTCTCGGGGCTGTGCCCGCGCCACCCCCGGGGGATGTTCAGCTCCCTGGTGACCCGCGCTGGGTGGCTCCAGGCCCTCACCAGTACCCGCGTCCCCTCGGGCGGTGCTGGGCTCCTCTGCCGCTTTGTCGCCGTGGCCTGTGCCCGGGGCCAGGCTGTCCCCCGGTCCTTCCGTCCCGCTGTCCCCCCAGCCCGCGGCTTCCCCGGCGGTGGCCGCGTTGTTGTTGTGCTGGAGGGCGGGGACCTCGAGGCTCTGCCCGCTCCTCTCGGGGCTTTTGGCAGCGGGGTCTGGGCTGACGCCCCTGAGGGACAGGGCCGAGGCCTCTGCCGGGCCGGATTTCTCCCTCCGGGTGCTCCCCCTCTTCCTGAGGCTCCCCTCGCTTTTCCCTTTGGCGATGCTCTTCCCCCTGGAGCGGTTGAGGGCTTTGATGGCGAGTCCCAGGCTCCGGAAACTCTTCTGGGGGGGCGGCTTGGGGCCGGGGGTGGTGGCCGCTGTGTCACCGGGGGACCCTGGCTCTGCTGCCTCGGCCGCTTTTTGTTTCCTGCTCAGGATCTCGTCCTGGACCAGCTCCCAGGGACAGACGTGTGCCGAGCTGGCGGCCGGGGTCAGCGGCCTGCCCTTCCCTGCCGAGGGGGACGGGCGCTCGGGTCCGTCCCCTGCTGTCCCCTGCGCCGCTCCCGCCCGTGCCGGGGGCCCCGGGGGTGGCTCCGCGCCGTCCCCGAGCGTCCCCGAGCGCTGCAGGCTCTGGTAGCGGACGGGGGGCGGAGGGGGGGTTTTCTTCACGGTCACCCGCACCCTCCTGGCCGGGTGGGCGCTGTCAACGCTGACGCTCTTGACGGGCGCGTAGGTGACATGTTTGTGCCCCCTGGCATCGCCCAGCGGGGCCGTGTCCTCCCGGGAGCCCCTCTCGGCGGGACCCTGGGCTGTCGCCGTGCCGCTGGGGACGCCCGGGGCTGGCGCGGACCGGTGGCGGC